>NDFZ01005425.1:91089-136628 GCA_002192655.3 Mamestra configurata
GCCGACGCCTTTCAGGCAACGCCCGCCGGCTGTCGCTGAAAACCAGCGCTGTGGCTCTGTCACGCACACGAGTCCCAGCATTATGCTGAGCGATGGCCGTTTTGCACGGATGTGACGCATATCTTCCTAACTTGCATAACCCGATCAATTTTTGTATTCGTTTTTTTTATGGTATGCGTCATGCTTGGCGCAAAATAAACTCTTTTTCTTTCCTCAGACTGTCAAAGATGTCGAAATAATAGTGGCGACTAATAGCTTATCGTGATTTCTGTGACTTGAAGGAAACTCGGTATGTAATAGATGGTCACCCATTCACAGACAGACCTTGGCAAGCCTTGCTGAACCTTGAAATTCGACCCATACGGCTATTATTACTTAGCCGCAAGCTCCACGTCAAAACTTCGTTTAGTTTTTTTGAAAATTGTATTTTACCACATAAATGATAGTACTTTTATACTGATAAGTAATGCAATTCGTGCGAAATTATTCCCTAACCATTCCAAAATATCAAAAATGCACAACGTTAATGTTCAAGTTTTCACTTCTGCCAGCACTCCCGGAGTGCAACCCGTTGTTTTTTTTTTCACCCACTATTGTGACAGCAATGAAACCCTTATTGTTTTAATTACCTTTACCATTTGTATACTGGCAACATTTGTGCAAAAGCGTGCAAATAATAGCATAATTGCACAGAGACAGTGCTTTGTTGGTCCCCAGAGGTCTGTGGTATTTGCGGCTACGGAACCCGTATGCTGCCTTGGATCGTCACGCCTGTTACCTCTACGGAGTGAACAGACGTAGTAGATTTAATGTGATAATTGCCTTATTAATCTTATGCTGTGTTTTGAACAGCCTAGAGTAACTTGAATGCACTGATAGTTTCGTTTCGTATACTTATGCTACTTTCTCGATTCGACACCAAAATGGATGAAAATCGCGCCATTGGATTTCAAACGGTGATCTCAGGGACGAAAGTTGAAAGTTCAACAGAATGTTTTTTTAGACTTTCTAGTAGCTTAATGTTACTGAAAATAGTGATTATTTTCTATTAATACTCAATTTATTTTATTTTTATCCTTTCTATTTGTATGGATGTCCATGAGCTTGCACATGGCTTGCCCTTGCCCCTATCATCAAGTTCTTAATACCGGAATGTGGAACGGTCTTCAGTATACATACCTACGCAATACCTCTATCTATTCCGGCAAGCAATTTACTTCATAAATTAAATCTTCCAGGAAAATATTTGTACGATTTTCACGAAATTGTATTGATAATATTAGAAAAATGTTGTACAAAATGTAAGTAGGTTACACGCTTTTTTTTATTTTATAGTCGGCTATTCATCTCAGTAATAGAATATTCCGGCCTTTGTCGGCGACACTGTATATTCTCGATAAACAAGATCAAAATAGAATCGCGTATTTTATGAAGGCATACATAATTCGAAGGCGATATGAGATAGTAGTACTAACAGGAGCCAAGCAGAATAGGCACACACACGCCTTGTTGAAAAATTCACTCAGCTCCGCGTTTTACTATCCGCATTCGTTCAGAATTTATAACACCGTAAATCGTAAAAGCGGGCAAAAAATTTACAGACGTATAGAATACTGAACAGCTGAGATAAACCGAAGCTCGATACCTCCCGCTTATCTCTCTAAACATAAATAGTCGACACACTCTAGGTGTGTTTAGATAACGGCTCTAAGTGCACATATAATTAGAATTAAAATAATTTATGTTACACTTTTCGGGTAGTTAAACTAAAGCTTAAATGTGTTCATGTAACATTATATTCTTGTGACATTCACTGCTGAAATTACCTCGTTGCATAACAGCATGCAACGGATAGCCAGAAAATACACTTTTAGTTAAATACGTTCTTTACATTGTTCCCTTGTCGACGAAAAATTCAAAGCGAAGTAAAGTAACACAGTATGCATGTTAAAATATACTCTGTTTTTAAACAATTCCTTTTTAATTTATTGTTAACGTGTCGAAATTCAGCTGAAGCATTCGATCAAAGCTAAAATACAAATAGGTTATTCACAAAGCGAACGGGTATTGGCGAAAAAACCAACAAGCCTCATAGTTCCCTCCTCTCATACCACTGACCAGTGACACCCACTCCCACAAAGATGGATGCCAACGCGGGAAATATCCGGCGAACTATTCCAATTTCAAAAGTTTCCTTTTGGTAAAGCAACCGCACTTGGTTGGCGCGAAATGAACACGAAAAAATTGGGCCCACCAGCGGCCTTAGTACTTCAACAATGTGCAAATTGTGCGCCCAGCTAATCATTCTCCTTGTAAAGGGGAGGGTTTCTTTGTTTGTGAAGTTTTGCTTATAACTTGTCTGATCACACTGAAACTTTAGCAATGAAATCCGTACCCCGTTGTTATAGGAATATAGAACGTATCTCATCCGTACGCCGATAAAACGTACGTAAAATAAAAGGCAGGATAAAATAACATGATTGTGTTGGCTGTGTAAAATATTTTTTCGAAGAGTTTTGCCAACTACAGGAATATTTGAATATGTCTCGTGTAGACATTTCCCCGAGTCTTTACATATAAATTCGACGACGTATACAGATGCAGGCAAGCGTAAAATATTTATGACGGCGCAATACGTTTGAATCGATCGGTACATAAGAGCGACAACTTTTACCAAACCCCACATAACTCATATTTCTTTTTGCTTTAGAAAAAGGTTGAACGTACAAATTTTATAGAACTCTGTATTACTTCATAGAGTGAATTAGTAATTTTAAAACCCTCGTAGTAGTACAAACAGGTCTGTGAGCTTTGACATAAATATATTTGTTAAAACAATATCTATGTCACTGGCAAACTAGTAAAATTGAAGTAAATCGAAGATTCGAATTGAAGTTATCGTAGATTGTAGTAAATCTTAATTAGATTATGTCTCGATTTACTGTGAACTGACAATTTTGAATATAAATCCCATCCAAATTTAATCATTTCTAATGTATCCGTGTCTTATTGAGAACAATTACAACACACACAATACAATACAAATTTATTTTACAATCTCACGGAATTTGCAACTATCCGGTGACATCTACATTTTATTGAAAAAGAGCAGATTAAAAAAACAAGATTTCGATGTTGAAATAGATCAAGTGTATTGCAACGATAATACATCATAAGTATATTATCATTTGAATGAGCATTACCGAAGTTTATAGGTACCTACGCGAGCCATTATCTAAACCAAAATAATCTACCAAAGAAGGCAACAAATGTGGGTAGGTACCTGAACCCAATTGGCATAAAAGTCATATAAGTCGGGTGCAGGCTCAAACGAATGTTGAGCACATACGGCAGTCTGTCTGCATATCAAAAATTCCGCGCCCAAGCCCCTGTTTGTAGGTCAGAGAATGGGAGCGCCTACACTCGTACACAAATCACACGAATTTCGGCAGCCTTGGATCCCTGATATTTGTATTTGTATTGATCTGCCATATGCCACCGTCATTGCTGCTAGTACTTCTCTCTGCAAATATCACCAAACTAGATGTGTCCAGCGACACACGCTGATCCGATAAATCGTATAAGCTTTTCCTATTAACCATTTGTTTGACATAGCACAGCGCCACCAGTTTATCACTGTCCAATCTAGCTATTTTATATCTATGCAATCAATCTGCGCTTTGCATCCGCGCTCCGCTCCAATATGTGATATCAGATTTTATAATAAAATCGTTTTTTAACGTTATTGAACCAATTACGCGATTCTAACAAAACCTTTCAGTAAATTGTTCTGCTTTGTGTCTTATTTCATATATGTAACTGCGTTCTAGAATAACAATTGAATGGTGCTAAAGTATGGAACGTCACAGGCATGTAACGTTAAATTATAATTGCTGGAATGCTAACGGGAATAATATATAGGCTTTCGAACCATGGCGTATTCAACTGTGATCGGATTGTTAGTCCAAATATATGGCTCTATATTCAGAATACCAATCGGCTGATGCTGTTTATACAAACACCTAGGTACAGAGACGTATAGTGCCTATATTCTGCCAGCTCTGCCTATTTGTGGAGCTAGACATCAGAGGTTTTAATTAGAAATGCCGTTTCGTTTCAAAACTTCGTCGGGAGCGAACCGTCGCGCCGCCATCCTAGGTATTCACTTGGAGCCAATTTGATAACTTCTATTTTGGAATTTCGATAACTTAGGAACGCTTTAAAGTACTAAGTATACCTACTGCCACCTATTCTTAAGCTGGGATGGAATTTTGTAAGACTTTTTATTCATTCTTTTGTACGTTGATTTTAGCTCCGCATGTCGAGACACTGAAACATGTTTTTGATACGATGAAAGTAGGTTCCGATCTTTTTCCACATTTTACCTCCTAAATTACATTTTCCTTTCAAAACTAATCTTTATCGGAATTTCGTACCTACAGAGTATATTTTTAGCTCCTATTCTAATAACAAAATTGTAAGAAGAGATTTCTATCCAAAAATAATATACTTCATAAGCAGTACCAAGTCAAAATGACCCATCGGCTTATGTAATAAAAATAAACTAATAAGAAAATTTTCGCACCAATTTCTTCTGAGCCTCGGTTAGACCTTATTTTTCTCCGTGAGTGACTGCGAAATTTATGAGCTTGCCCAACGCAATAAAATACCTTGCGAGAAAATGAAGGAGCAAATCGCAATATATTTGTTTCTTGGTGGCTAGAGGGAGACCGTTTTAGCCATCTGTGGGGGAAATATATTTTATGGGAATGTTCTACAGCTTATGAAGTCCATTCGTTTCTTTTTATCAAACAGATACTTTTGAAATGAGTTATTCTTATTTATATTGCTTTTGAAGCTTTAATAAAATGAGTTTGATATTGAGATAATGATTGTAATGTGCTCTTATTCGAAATGTTTTTATTATTTTAATCGGCTTTTATTATTAGTCTAGTCTTAAAAGTAAATTAGAATCTTTTATGACCACTTTTTAAAGAGAACTTTCTCAAGATGTACATGACATATGCTATGTAGGAAATAGTTTTTTGGCAATTACTTAAGTCTCACTAACAACTAAATTTAAAAAAAATGGATCCAATGAAACTTTTCTTTTATAAATGTACTTGCATTTAAAATCCTCAGTCGCAAAAACGCCAAACTACTGTAATATCCCAAAAAAACTGCAGGTGAATAAGACATCTATCTACGTCTGCTTTATGAAAACAAAGAGCTACATTAAAACTCTTTGTAATTCCACACGAAGTCACCTTAGACCTACCGGGACCTCTCTTCCTCGAATATTAAGAGGGAACTCATTAGTTCCGTTTCGAGAAAGTGCCCGGAGAATAGATATCATTACTTACTAACAATCGTATAAAAATAAATTACCTTGTTATTGGAACATCGTCGTTGATTTTTGATAAGGCTTATTATGTATTCAAGCAACAAGTATGTAAGTACATATAGTGTATTTTTCCTTACGAGTCTCATTTGGTACACAAACAACGCGGCAACAGTACAGAAATTACGAGTTTCGCAACATCACATGAAAATCACATCAGTATTTATTTTGCTTGTATCTATAGGAATGTTTCCTGGATAAAAAAGTATTTTTCTATTTAGTCTGTCAGGAAACATACCAAAAAATATGCACACGTATTTTAGCGTAACGCATCAAAATTCAGGAGTATAGAGGTATCGTCAATTCTTGAGAATTAGACTAGTATTGTCAACGCGTTCATTTAAAAAGTTTTACTCTTTACATGTCACGCGAAATTTAACGCACTGTGTCGTTTTAATTTTTGTTGTTAACGTGACAAAAGCTGAAATACCTGTCCAATTTTTTTTTGTAATCTAACATACCCATTGTTCTGAAAGTTTACGATTTAAAATAAATTATCTATTGTTTTTTTTTCAATAATCTTTGTTTTCTTCGTAATTTATTTATTTCTTTACTAAAACTTTATGTACTAGCAAAAACACGAGCGTAATTTTGTGAGACGTGAGTCGCGTATTTTGAGTTGAGCAATTTACGTTCAACTGAAATTCGGTTAGGCTGCCAGACGGACGGACGTAATTTCAGTAACTATCCAACGTTTGTACGAGTGTTTGTAATGGATCCATTTAAATATTAGAAGAAGATGTCAGAAAGAGAAAGAGAATCTGGGTAAACCCACTAAATAGGGAAAGACTGATGTGTGGTCAGTTCCATACCTCATATAGACGTATAGACGTATCACCTCGAACACAATTAGGTGGATATAATGCGGGTGAGTCATTCAAAACTCAGTTTAGGTCGCCGTGGGGCATAAAACAGGACTTTTGTATGAAACCGAATGAAACTTAAATTCCGCGACTCATTTTACGCGATACATAACTCAAAAAATTACGCTCGTTTGGCTTCACCCTCAAGGAGAACCGACTTGTTGCAATCTCAATGCACCATACAAATATATTTACTAAAATATGACAAGATGAAAAATTTACACTTTACGTTAAAGTACCTAGTATATCTCTAGAGATGGATACAGATACAGTGAATCCTCGTAGCTTGAATGTTTTATAACGACAGGCAGGCCTGTCCTTCCTTTGAGAGATGATAAATTATTTGTCTACGTTGAGCGTACGATTGTATTTGTTCCTCTGTTTATTGTTTTGCATAATCAACAGCTTCTGGATTTGTGAATTTATGATAATCCCTGTAAGGGATTGACAGATAGATATCTGTTTATAAAGTAATGAAGATCAAGGATCTATTCATGAAGCGAGTTGATTACTATAGTATTCCTGTATCGGTAAAACAAATTCAAAATATCGCAGTGGAAACGAAGCGCAAAATCATCGATCTGTCAACGACGAAAATGTCAATAAACCTTCAAAAATACTTGTGTAGTTTTGTTAATTCTTATATGTTAATTTCTTTGTATTTTGGTGGTCAGATAGGCTGTCGCTCGAGCTGAAGTACTGATATACAGCTTTATTTGGTCAGAATTAAACCGATCCGAACATAGATAGGGAGAAGGAAAAGGCTTGGTGCTGCTGATGATTTATTTATTTATTTATTTATTATATACTTTATTGTACACCTCATAATAAGAACAGGACAATCATACATAAAATAAGTGCACAATGGGCGGTCTTATCGCACAAGGCAATCTCTTCCAGACAACCTTTGGATGGATTGAACGAAGGGAGATAGATTTAGGGCTGTCAGTGTACAAGCGTTTTAAACAATACTAATTAGATATAATAATATAAAATACATAAATACAATACCAATTTGTATACTAATAAATATTATTTATTGGGAAGCTTACATCTCCCGTATCGACTCAAACTAAGTGATGACCTGAATAGTTCTGAATGCCGTTGTAAAAAGCAAACAAACAGTTCAGGGCGTTTTGACCGTCCTTGTAAATAATGCTACACACGAATTTTAATTCAGTAGGTATTATTCGAATTTTCATTCAGGCACTAAATAACAACAATCAAATTAAAACAGTTTAGATTGCAGCTGATGCAGTGCACAAACACCACATACTCGTACAAATAGTATGAGTTAATTGTCTGACCATAATTGTATTATTTGCATAAATTAATCTACATTTAGTCGCTCATAATATTTTCGTTGTGCTACTGTACTATTTATTTATGATCGTAATCGAATTATATTAGAAAAAAAACTATTGTGTTATATCAGTGTGGCTGTAAGGGTAGCTTGCTACTATGATAATTAGTAAGTATACCTATTCATAATAAGTATTACTAAAAAACAGTGTTGTTTGTTTTGTTTTTGTTTGTTAGGGCTCCGAACATCCGTAAGAAATGGAACCCTTATAGGCTCACGCGGGGGTCTGTCTGTCCGCCAGGCACAGCTAATTTTCTTCGAATCTACTAGATCGATTCTGTTGAAATTTGTGACCCAAACACGGACGCGTTACGTAAACAAATAAACTATACAATTAAAAAAATAAAAACAAACTGTACCGTGTGACATATCAAATTAAAGGACAATAAGTCCTTTAATTTGAGGGTTTCAATTAAATTCTTTTAATTACTTAAAAAATAATATGTTTGAAGTTATTCAAGAAATTAAACGAAAAAAGCAAATCGAAGCCAGGACGGCTTCGATTCGCAATAGCAGCCCAGTGTTCAAAAGTTGTTTGTGTGACCCCCCGTGCCTCGAAAAGCACGTAAAGACGTTGGTCGTGCGCCTGATCTCTCCCCGGCTGTGTCGAATTACCGTTCCATCATGCTATGAGAGTAAAGGTACAGAGAGTGCACCAAATACCTGTGCACCATAATATCTCCTTCTCCTGCATACTTGACTAATCTCTGTTGATATTTGCAATCTTGATCGAGATTTTTTTAAACAAGTGTTTGAATCTCTGGGAAACTTAAAAACTTGGTGATCTTCAAAAGGACTTATCTTTGAGACAGTTATCTTTTCCAGTTCTACCTTCATTTGAAAAGACCAAAACCAACAGTAATATCTTGTGATAAACCGCGGCACTGAGTAACAAATGCACTAAGTTACCTACCCTGTCCTGTTATCATCTGCGGTTGGACTCGGTCCCTCCTTCCCGCGGCTAACATTATATTTATGGCCTGTCGTATTATGAGGCCACGACTATATTTCCTGGCTGTCGGCTTGCGGTACGCTTCATAATAGTTTTTAGTGTCCGTCTAGCATTTTTATGTTTATGTTGTATTATTTTGCAACTGATTCAAGTTTTCTTGACTAAATTTATAATGCTGTTGATATATTTTAGGGCTGTCAATTAACCTTGAAGAAAATTTTATTATACCTACATGTTATGGTCGTCAATAGACACCAGCTAGTTTTGTTAGCTCATATAATAGGGTGTACAAAAGACATTTTCGGAAATATTTTTCTCTGTTGGAAATCTGTCTAGGAGTCTTCAAGAAACGAGATATTGAAGTTTCTTAATCGCTGAAATACCTAGCGAGTAGTGAAATACGTGAGCGATTGAAAAGATCAATGCTCGTTATTTTAGGGTTCCGTACCACAGTCGGCACAAATGGAACCCTTATAGGATTTGTTGTCCATCTGTCTGTATGTCAATCTGTCCGTCTGTCAAGACCCTTTTTCTCAAGAACGTGTGGAAGAATCAACCTGAAATTTATATCAAATACTCAGGTCTACTACCCATTGGAGCAGTGAAAAAATTAAACTTCCAAGTCAACGCAATCTAAATGTTTTGACGCTCGCAAAGGAATCAAAATCTATAGGGTACTTTCCGTTGACTTAGAGCCATGAAATTTGGCAAAAAGATAGATCTTACAGTACAGGTACAGGAAAAAAATCTGAAAATTAGGAATTTGTAGTTTGATCATAAAAAAAAACACTTTTTGCGATCACACACTTATATCTTCGATTGAACAATTGACCGTGACGTACGTTGATGTATCGGAGAACATTTTTTTAAACAACAAAGTTAAATTTGTCCTCCAATATTACCTGCTATATTTTTGTCAGAGTAATGAGAGTGCTTTCATAGTTTATAAACTTCTGTATAATGTATACTCGGAAAAAATCAAGACTCGATCGGAACCCTCGGTGCGCGAGTCTAACTCGCACTTGTCCGGTTTTTGAATAAGAAGAGGCGAAATAAAAATATTGGGACAGCTTAAAGCGTATATTTTTTTTTTACGAGTAATAATAATCTCTACAAATGGAAATACTTAAGAACACCAGGCGTATTCTATCCAGCCAGTCAGCCACAGCCATTGAATCCATATCGACTGACTAATATTTTAACCGCACCATGAATTATTCTCGTATCGACACGACAAAAGAAAAATGTACTGTATAATTTTCCTTTTAAAGTTTGATTTTATACCCTAGTTTCTTTATATCTCTCGTTAATGCGTAGAGCTCAAATTGAATTTTATTACAAAGGGATTTATGTTTGTTTTATAGCGCGCCATAAAAGCTGGTCGGAATGGTTTTTATTAAAATAATCTGGATCTTCTTACTGCTGGGACAGTATAGATACACGGACTGTATCTACTTTACTTTAATGTGGTTAAAAGTACCTCGTAATAGGTATTATTGTTAGAGAAGAATTTGATATCAAACACAACCTTTTTCGTTGACCCGCGAGGTTAAAGTGTGCCATTTTTGGGTAAAATCTGCTTCAATCATTACCCACCTCCCGTGATCCCGGCCTATTATGACCCAAATCATAACTATGAATGATAATACCACTATGATATGATTACTTAATATGATAAAGGTAGCAGGTGAACCAAATTAAGGCTAGTACACAATATAAATTACGAGTATATTCCTTAGAGATGAAAGCGAAAATGATTCGAGAAATATTAAAGGTGCTCTCGTAAAAGTAAATAACTTCTTTTGTGTGAGGCCACCTTTATCTCAGTCGACCCCGCACTCTGCTTTTTATATGTAGATGTATCACCTTCATTTATGTGGAGTCTAACATAACATATATTTAAGTATTCAGCCACGACACTTTACGTATGTTGAGGGAAATATATTTTCACGAAAGAAACTGTGTTTTTGTTTTCCTAGTGTTTAGTGGTTTGATTGTAAGGCCGATTTAGGCGATTTAGCCTTACTCATGGATCATATTATAATAATATAGAGGGTATGCGGAACAGGGTGTAAAGTCCCGCAGGCCTCCATTGAAAAGGGAGGATTCTCCGACCGGACGGTTGTCGTGTCCAGTAGGCAACTGTCCGATAGTTGATATTCGGACTGTTGTATATGTTCAAAGCGCATCAAGAACTTTGCTTGTAACTCGGGCTGGTTTCCGCAATTCCACGACTAAGCGCGTATTTTGTGTGCAGAAGAACTTTGCTTGCGCGAGGCAGAATTTCGTTGGTAGTTCGTCGCTGACAGGATAGATGGCGTTGCGGTTCTTTTTGTTGCCGTACAAATTTCGCTTCTTAGTCTTTCATGTGGCGGCATTGATGTCCTTACAATAATGTGATTGTGATATCTTTTTGTAGAAGCTTTTGTTTGTCCCTTTCCTCATGACCACTTTTTATTTATAGGGGTTGTTCGATTAGATGTGTTATTTAAACATAAAACAGACGCATTGTTTTCTGGTATAGAACGTAATCTCAAAGACACGTAATTAAAGCAGGAGGACATCCTGTAACCTTATTTGAGTTAGACTAACGGCAACTTATGACATTAGTACTGAAACTAAAACAGTCACCATATATAACATAAAACCGAGTTTATGACGAATAACTTCAACCGCGCGACATAGAAGGACTTCCACTTATAATACTACTTCCGCTTTGACCCGCGACTTTGTACGCGCATATCCCATTTTTTTCCTGTTCCCATTGGAATTTCGGAAAATCCTCTCTTAGTGCTCTCCTATACTCCCCAAGGAACCTACATGCCAAATTTGAGCTTCTACGACCAGTAGTTTCGGCTGTGCGTTGTATGTCACTCAGTCACTCACTTAGTAACGGAAGAGTTTTATATATATATTGATGGTGAAATACTTTTAAACATAAAAACTTTATTTTGAATGTTCAGGACACTCAAAATAAAGTTTATAGTAGGTATTATAAATGTAATGTCTTTGTGATACCAAGATGTTTCTATAAAATAATTTAAAATCGACTAGAACTGGTGATATTTATTTGCTGTGGCTCGGAAAGCTCGTTAAGCCGCTGGTCCCATATATTATATATTTGTACACCCGTAACTTAAAAAAAATGTCTACCCGTAACGACTGTCATAGAAACAGTCATTACGGGTAGACAGAAGCAAGAAAACCTGACACCGATCTTGTGAAGTGGTACCGTGTTACCCAGTTACTGGGTTGGAGGGCTTGACTGGAGGTCAGAGACAGTCGCTCCATGCTTGGCGCAAATAAACTTTTTTTTCCTTTTTTTGCTTTGTTTGTTTCTAAAATATTAGAACCTGGCTGAATCTAGTTAGTCAGTCAAATATTGAATGGAAGCCGGCTCCAACATAGTTGTGAAAAGGATAAGGAGATTGAATGAAGTCCTATTATTATGTATTTTTTGCAAATAAAAAGATTTTTACGTGCTAAAACAGGCTAGGGAAAAAACAGTAATTCAAAGACACACAGACGCGTATTTACAAATGCTTTTTTACAATGCAAACACTTTTATATGAGTTAAAAAGTTTAAGAGCTCACGAATCGGGATCACAGCGTTAATTTTATATACAATTCTCGTGCTCACTACGTAACAATAAAAGACATACCCAATTTAAATGTCGTAAAATAACTAAAGTTAAAACTATTACAGTACATACCGGTATCTTGAAGAACGTCTGGAGGGCGCAAGTTCAGCGTATCACATGCCAGCTTGACACGGCTTGATTTACTAATGTAGATCCGGATTGAGTTACTGGATCTGCGGAAAAACAATGTGGCTTTAAATTAGTTTTAAATATAGTTCGTAAGTGTGTAATTAACAATCTTGTAGCTGTTCATTCTTTGAGAGAATGCACGCGAAAGTTTTGTTGATGTTTTAATTAGAAGTTTAGAAATAGGTCTTTGAACTAATCTAGATGCTGTAGAAGAGCACCCTGTAGAAGGGTGTTTTTACTATTGTCATGTTTGAGTGAAGGTTGATATTCTTGCTTAGCAATGAAAGTGACCAAGTATATATTTTATAATAGCGTATTGTATAGCGTAGCGCCACCTATCCATCGTCATAACACACGATTTAACGATTTAATTAGAAGTTTATAAGTAGGTATTTTAGTTTAAACTTCGATTCCGTAACCGCCATACACAATCACAGCGTCGTACTAGACTTTAAGATTGAAAACATTTACAAAGAAACATAACTGTTCGAAGAAACGGTTAATAACTTACAAGAAAACGACCCCGTTACCCATATCAACAACTCAACAATCAAAACGAAAAAAAAAAAGAATCAGCAACTTCCCAAATTATGAGAACAATAAAATGTAACGACACACATACATGCAAACATCCCAAGGCTATAGAACCTTTGAACAAACACAATACGAGTCACATGTCTACAACGGTACAAATTGTTTCCCCCAGCTCACAAAGAAAAGCCATTCAATTTATTAATTGTCGAAAATTAAAAGGCTGTAATTTAGACCGTTTTGTTTGATGTACAACCACATCGCCCCACCGGGGGACACAAGAGCCTACCAATTACACCCACTGGGGACTGAATAACGAACTGAAATTATTTTCCTCAGGCTCGCCTTTTACTCGAAACCTCTACTAATTGCTTACCTACATATTATGTATGGTAAAACGTACGGAAAAATGTTCGCACGCTCTTAATTAATTTCTGTAGGTATTTATTAAAACTTAGGTAAATACGAGTTCGATATTCAGATAACTTACGATCGATGAATAAAAATGGTGGTTGAATAGTTCTTATATAGTTTGACCAATATTTTCTTAAGAATAAAGTTTTCTGGCTATTATAAATTGAAAAATTTGTCCTTAGCCGGTCCATTGATGCGGAGCGAAGTAACGGAGCAGAGAGCGGGAGTAATGCGGAGCGGAGTTGCGGACTGCGTCTGTCCATTGATGCGGAGCGAGGTAGTGGGGAGCGGAGTTGTGGACTTTCCGGAGCTAGTCCAAGTTCATACGACGATTTATTTGAGCGGGCGGTCGGCTTTTCCCGCATCCCCGCTCCGCTTCCTCACTTCGTTTCCCCGCTCCGCTGCCTCGCGTGGTTTTGTATGATTTTTAAACTAGTTCGCATAACCCTTTCAGATACACCTAGGAAAAATATAGGTATGATCTTAAGTATGAAAATAAGTAGGTACTGTGACGTACCGTCTGAAAGTTAGAAAGGACACATAGACGTTGACACCCGAAAGGCGCATGTGATGAAAAGTAATTCAATTAATAGGACATCCGCAAATAGCTAGTCATGTCTTCGCGTGACCAGACGGCTGGGCTTTCCTACGGCTAAAGAATCATCATTATTCTACACAAGACACACAATACACATACAGTACAGTTAGTACATAATTATAACTATCAGTTTTTATACTCCTGTTAAGTTATTTCTTAGTCTAGTTGTGCCTTTTATTGCATTTACTAGTGTTGCTTTTTATTTACTCCGACACTTGACAACCGTACATAAATATAGCAACTATGTTATCAGTGAAAATACCTGGAAAGTTACAAAATACGCTAACAGTTTTTCATCCTGATTTTTCCATCAATTTCACCGGTAAATGCATACATCACACGCAGGTACAATGTATCGTAAATCAAAATGTAATTTGATTCGATCCAATTTTTAGAGAATGGAATGACGCTGCAATCTGTTCGCTAAACCCAATTCGATTGCTGTCCTTGCAATATTGAATTCCGCTTTAAATAAAGAATTTATCGGAAAATGAATGATACTATTGTTAAAAATATCTTTCTGCCCTCATTGTTTCACCGCTCATTTGTTTTGGCAAATAAAAAAGTTATTTTATCATTGGAATATTTCAAAAAATATTTAATTAAAAATATATACTTTCGGAATATTTGCTGCACTATTTCTGAGAACACACTTTGGGAGTATTAAATGTAAAAATACCTGTTCCAAAATAAATACAATGAACCAAAAATACCTGCCTATGATTCCACGTGAAAGGAAATCCTGTCTACAAAAAGTGTGAACTCTGTTTGCTTTTAATAGGCTGTTTTGGGTGCGAATATGTAAATAAGGCAAGTTCGAGACGAACATTTGAATATGACAAAGTTGGAAGGCGACGGGCCGCGTACTTGACGACCAACTTTTATTGTGATTTTATTCCGAACAATGAAGAGCTATAGGAAATCCGTGTTTTACACGAACTTAGGAGCTAAGTTAAAGTGTCTTGTTGTATTTGTTTTTAGTTGTTCTATTTTGTTGTTGATTTGTAGGCTGTAATTCTTTGCTTAATACAAATTTATCGCCCTTGCGGATAAAGTACATCTGAATATATGTACAATGTACGGCTGTAATGTTCAACAGATATAATTGCAGTTCCGCAGTCAACAAGGAACCCTTATAGTTTCGTCATGTCCATCTGTCTGTCGGTCTGTCTGTCCGTCCGCGATTTAGCCCAGAGACGCTTAGCGCTGAAATTTAGTATGGGTATGCATATTAATCACGACGAAGTGGTAAAATAAAATCATGAAATATATATATATATTTTTAAGGCGGGGCCTTTTTACATGTGTAAAGTAGCAAGGGTTTTTTTATCGTCTACCCCATGATGTAGGGTGTCGTTGGATAGGTCATTTAAACATATTAAGGGGCAACAAACATTTTTCCATCCAAGGATCCTTTTGCGAAATATTAAGCTTTAAAGTGTAAATTTTTGTTAGAGTCAAGTGTTCAAACCCCCCCCCCCTCTGCTAGCTAAACGGTTGTTTTTGGGGTCGTGAAAAACATCATAGTAGTAGCACATATCATCATCTGCCTAGCCTTTTCCCAACTATGTTGGGGTCGGCTTCCAGTCCAACCGGATTCAGCTGAATACCGGTATTTTACGTAGTAGCACATATAACGAATTTAAAAGGAAAACTATCACCGCTACCTGGGGTTAACGGGTTAATGACTAATAGTCGACCAACTTAGGTATAAAATCGAACTGGGTAAGTAAAAAGATAGTAATAATAATTTCATAGAAAATTACTTAAAACCAAGTGCATTTATTTGTAACTTTGTAATCTAATAATCGTTAAGTACTTTTTACTATTTTTATGGCATGGTTTGGAGACGGGTAACTAAGGAACCCTACACTGTGCGTGGTCCGACACGCACTTGGCCGGTTTTATGTAAGTAGCTAAAACATATCTACTACCTTTTTATAATTTTCTTTCCCAAACTATGAATGATAATACCGCTATGATATGATTAGTGAGCCAAACTAGGACTACTACACAAGTATTCAATTACTGAGTTTATTTAAAAATATTAAATATGCTCTCGCAAAAGTAAATCAACAATCGCATTCATTCAAAGTTCTCATGTAAGCCCTTCTTTCTAAGAAAGGTTTACACGAAGAAAAGTAGAATATTACCCACCCACGTAATATGCTAATATGCACGCATAATATTAGATCCTGAGCAAATATAAGTGCCTAACAAACAAGAAAAATCAAATATTTACTGTCTGCCTACTTAAAAGATAAAACGAACCGATCCGTTTTGAAGAAAATATGAAAATAGAACCTTTCCCTCGGCCGCATAATGTTGTTTTATTCAGCCTTTCTGGAAAACCTTCCGAATCATAGGTAATGGAAAGAAAACATTACATTGGATATAAACTTTTAGTAGAGCCTGATTTTGGCAAAATATTTGTGCAGGATGTGGGTAGTCGTTAAATGTGGGCGCGCGTGTCGATACATTTTAAATTAACTGTCGTGTCACAAAGACACAAGTACAAAATTATTTCATGTATTAAAGTGCGCCTCTCTCAGAATATTAATAAACCCCTCCTCCCAGCCGCGGCTTCCCGGTAGTTATCACAAGTTATAGAGATATAGACGAAGTTGTCTGCGGGGTTGAGACGCGAAAATTAGAGTAAGAACTGGGTCAAAGTCGAGCCGGGGTCGACGTCCCGCGGCGGCGGCGTCGAGCGTCTAATAATTGCGTAACGACAATGTCTCGCGACTATACTCCGTGGTCTACATCACACAGAATTAGCTTCAAACTTCCGGGCCACGTGGCTCCGTCGTCTTGATAAATATCGCATTATTACCGTCTACAAGTTTTCCTCGTAATGTAAAGCTGCGACGGAAGGATAAACTTCATTCTTCCCCAAAACAAATGTCTGACAGTTCGTAGTTTTATGTGAGAGCACTTATATATTATATTCTTTACGAGTATTTGTGATTGACTTACGGCTGACTGGAGTCAATGAGTCTGCACTTCAGCAAAGTTTCGCACTCGAAGCCTTTCTTCGCCTCGACTAACTCAACGAAACCTGTGAAAAGGAAGATTTTTAATTAATTGAGAGTCGTTGAATCGTGAAGCAATTACATTTAAACATCAAACATGAGTGAGTTGACACACATCGGGTATTTCATCAAGTTAATTCAATTTGGCGAGGGCGCATTACACGCGGCGGATTACTTTGCTCCAGTGTACATAGGATAGCGCTGCACCTCGTCTGAATAATTGATGTGCGGATGTAGATACGTGTCCGCGTACCTATTCACGGCTATTGGATCAATGGCCGGTTCCGTACGCCAACAGATTCCATTTATATTTTCGGGCGTGCGCAATAAAATCAATACTGTGAACTTTCCAAGAGTACAGTGACCTAGTCATGCGCTCACTCTGAATAAGGCCACACGTTGCATAAAGTATTTGTGACGTAAAATAATATGCAAGCGTGTCACGTGAGTATCGCGCAATTAGTGCCTGTAAGCGTTTGTCGAGGACGTTAAAGCTCGTCTCATTTGAATATCACAGGTACGAGTATGTATGGTAAATACGTCCCCTTCTCTCCTCCTTCTTGGTTGTGATTGCTCTAAACAAGTCCCTGTCTTACACGGTTTTGGAGCACTTACATATATCTACATAAAGTGTGTCGTCCTAAGCTAACAGACGGAGCAGGTATGGAGGAACTGACCATCACAGTTCGGCAGGAGGCTGCCATATTATTTGGGAACTTTATGAGTTGTTCCCTGCGAACTCAGCTAATTAAAGCTTTGAGTTAAGGTAAGGTGTTGTCGAAGTTATCGGGTTTGAGTTTGCTTACCTAAAGAGTATAATCTATATGTATAAAACAAAGTACTGAGTATTATGGGTTATTTCAAGCCAAGTAAATTATAGATTAATATTAGTTTAGAGTATTAGGTTCTTTAATAAAGTATTCTAGTAATAAGGATAACGATTTCTCAGCCTTTTTTTGGTTTTTCTTCAACAGGTTACTGATACGAATACAAAAATACGTCAGTTCACAAACGAATACAGCATATTTCCCAGAACAGAACAATGTATAGATCGTTAAAGTATTCAGAACAGACTACACAGCTAAAGCCTACCACTTGAAAAGCGATAAAAATCCATTTTGAATGCGCATATTTTCCTGCAAGCCGACGTCCCGTGCGGGCTCGAGACAAAGGCCTGTGAAATTACAGTCTTGCTTTTAAATGCGAGAATGAATCGCAATGTCTCATCCCCTCAAAGCTTTACGAGCTCGTGCAAAACGCCGTGTCCCGCCATTCTTGAATACACAAGCACTAACTGTATCTATTAAATAGTACCCGTTTGCGACACAAAATAATTACCCTGTGCGACTTTTAGTTACAGTAAAGGACTTCCAAACTTTGCCGAGATATGAACTCCCGAACAAAGCGTCGGAACGACAAACAAGATATTATACATCGTTGAAGTCCGAGCAATGCAATAAGTACATACCATTTTAAAACACGCTCCACTGCAGTAAACTTTAGCAATAAATCTCACAAGAGAACAACGACTCAGTCGAGCAGAGAATAGCTCCTGTGTCCCGGGAGCGAAATTAAAACTAATCGTAACTGAATCTACGCGACGCAACACTGTGTAAGTAGCGCCGCGTGATCGGAATACACAAACGCGCTTCAGCTTCAATGTAAATACAAGAACGAATGAAAGAAACGAAACACGTTTAAAAAGTCCATTAGTTGCGAACCCACATGAGTTTTCGCCCGAACCGGCCACAGCAAGAATTTAAAAATGCACCAGCTCGCTTTGAATGTCGGCATCTTTTCATTTGTAGGATGTGTTGCCGCAAGACAAAACCTCGGGGAATTACACTCTTGTTCCTCAAATACGAGAGCACGGAGCGCAATATCTTTCCCTTTGAAAACTCATAAACATACGGCATGAATGTTACGTTCGTGTTTCTCTTTTGCGTGTCATGTGAGAACATTTTTATGCTACCCCTTTAATTATTATGAATTAGCAGCTAGGAAAGACGACGTCGTTATGGCTTCCTACTTTTAATTAAAAACTTATCAAAGGGTACATGTAATGAACTTTTTATTCGATCTAAGTAGAAATAACTCGTTTAATCAACGATTGCGGCCCCTATAAGGATTCCCCTTCCAAAGCCTGTTGTATCGTATCGTGTAACTAATGATACTGGCGACCGTCCTAAGTCTGAAAAGAAACGTCGCCGTACCGTTTTCATCTCTCATTTGTTCCGTGACCGTGGAGACAGCAAGCAATGGAGACAAAGTAGAGCGAAATTGCGGGGACGTCGCTAATGCCACGGGTGGGTCGAGGCTGCCCTCTATTGTACTTTATGTCACACAAACAAGATGTTTGATGAACCCACATTACGAGCAGCGGATCGAATTAGGCCGGTAATTTATCGTATTGTGCCCGTGACCGCATTGAAAAAGCTGCCGACTCAGACGGAGCTTATTACTTCGCCGGTCGGCCGTAATTGAAATTTATTCTACATAAAAACTAAATCACGTTATAAAGAAATTGGTAGTCAATGTTTTCGTGTTTCGCAACGAAAACGCAGACCGAGCAGATAAACGGTAAATCAGAATTTTCACTTTACCTAAACTTGAAGGAAATAAAGTTAAAAGATGTTTTCGATGTAGAAACTCTGGGTAAGGCCGCGCGATGATGATATAGCGATATTTTAGAAGTTTGTATCAAAACGTTAACTTACCAATATTTTGAGTCTCCGCTGATAGGATTTTGGTGACGTTAATGGCCAAAGTTGCGCTGTGAACGAGAAAGTTGGTCTTAATAAATAGGCCTTCAAGTAAAATATTGACAAAGAATATATCTAAGGGTTCGTTGTAATAGAAAGGGTACCTACCTATTTAAAAAAACTATAATTTTGTCGCCCTATTTCTTACAAATCAAAGAGGTCGGTGTAGGTTCTCTCTTATCAATAGTCTACCTACGTTATTTATTTTCAGAAAAGTTAATTATAATTTCGCTAACATTTTATTTTGGCAAGACAGTCAATCTATTAAATGATATGTATTGAAAATACGTTACTTCTAAGGTTCTATCTTTGAATGAAATTCTCAGAAGTTTCATCAATAAATTTACTTTATTCGTATTGAAAATATGAAAAGAGGCGGCAATATCTAGGCTTCATTGAAATTAAAAATATTATTACCAGTATATTGAAGTAATGATGT
The DNA here is from genome assembly GCA_002192655.3 of Mamestra configurata. Classification (NCBI taxonomy): domain Eukaryota; kingdom Metazoa; phylum Arthropoda; class Insecta; order Lepidoptera; family Noctuidae; genus Mamestra; species Mamestra configurata. The sequence continues at coordinate 111,215 of NDFZ01005425.1, forward strand.
GTATGTAGGTAAATAAATAAGCTCTTTAATATTACAAAGTAACATCAACATCTCAAACGATAGGCCATGTAAACAGTGTCTAACTTCACGTAAATAATGTAATGCATTCAGTATCAGACGGCACCTGCTACATTAAAAACGAAGTTAACCTAAGTAACAAGAAACAAACCTGCTAAGATCCCCTGTTCGCGTGTTGTCGCGAAATAAACATTTGATGTAAAGTTTTTTGTCACCGCGTAACATCAACCACATGTTGGTGTCTCCTTCGTTCACCAGACCTGTACAAAACATAATAATTTATTGTTGGTTACTGAAGTAAATGACCGTTAAAATGGCACATCGATTCTTAAAAAAAAACGATTTTCAAAAATTGTTACTAGGTTTTCTATCTGGGATTTCTTAGTAGCAAATGGAGTTTGGTTTTGTTGATTGCATTGGCTTGACTAAGAAGGCTCGAATTAGAGTTGTTCCTAATAATACACCCACAATTTGCGAGTGTAAATTGTGGGTGTATTATTAGAAACACCACCGCCTAACCTTTTGAAGAATGCATGATATTCTGTTATATTTAACTTTCCAGAGCGTCGCTATCACAAATACTGTCCAAAACTGTCTGTTATTTTCCCGCTGAATTTGCACACGTATCTACAGTACATGGGTCCTGTATTTTCCGAAGGGTATGATAGAGGTATACTATAGTTTCTACCTACAGGGCGAGATGACTAACACACATGCCAAAGAGGTAGACAATCAAAATACTACCTTAAAAAATTGACCTATCTCTCGCTATCAACTTGAACGAATAGAATGAAGTCAGGTATCTCCGAAACGAGGGTGCGTGCGTAAGGTATTGTACAAAAAGGTTTTATTTCTTCCTATTTTGGCTTCCCATTCTGTATGAGCCTTGATGTGAGATACGTGTAACGATTTTTCCTGTACACCCTCGGCTTTCTGTACATGTTAAGTATTTATCTCAATATGTTACTTTTATTTGGTATTGTCGAAAAGACGTGTTTCTTGAGACTGTAACTCTAGATAGCTTGTCTTATTAAAAATTAAAACTATGCCTCATTAAACTGATGCATTTCTTTGAATATCGCTTATTCGCTGCAAGGTCGACATATCTCATAATTAATGTTTTTTTTAGTTAATACAGTTGTGTTGAAAGGCTGCGCTCCGTTAACTGTACAAACGTTATTTCTCTAGGCTTTACAGTAAGAGAGAGAAAGAGCACTTATTCCCAAAAAAAATAATTTAAAACGTATTTTTTTAGTATATCGAGGGCAATTTTTGTCAACACAACTGCACTACTAACTAAAAAATCATCAATTTTGAGATATGTCGACCTTGCAGCAAATGGGCGATATATCGTTGTTAAATGGAGGTATGTCATATATATGTCAGATATGTTGAAAAGCGAAACAATTAAAGGTTTTACCTACAAATCAACAATAAATAGCAAAAAAGGTGGAGATTTCCGCAATCCGAAGAATGAAAACAAAAAATAAGTTGTCATTCGATTTTCAAATCTAATTTAGTGCGTTGACGTAACCCTCTGAGAACGGTCTTCACAATGTCTGGCTGGTTACACAACGCTCAACTTTGACCTATTATCGGACCCTATAGAACTCTGTTCCAATATTCGGTGCACCTTCGTCAGTATTGACAGCTGCTGTCATCGTGCCTTAGAATATTTGTGACATAAATGTCGAACCAATTTTGACCTTGCTTACTGATCCTTCAGTTGACACCTTAAATTATCTTCATTATATGCTAACGAATTTTTATGTTGGTTGTCTCTGCTGTTGCTTAAGTATTTTGATGTGTAGGTATATTGAAAATACATGACTTTACCCATACAAAAGTAACTTCTACTGCATACTTTCAGAAATAATAATAGCTCGTGCATCATCTTAACTCAGCCATATTTTGCAGCATGTGTTACAAACTTACGGAACCACTCTGAGATCCGAAACCTTTTATCAAAACGATCTTTTACTTCTTTATTATGCATTACAAATCAGTTTAACTACGTTGAAAACATTAAATTCCCAAGTAAAATAAACTGCCTGTAAAGTCCGAAACATTAATCTGGCATTATCACAGTCCCCGTCGCCCAAAACTACTGGTAATAATCACAAAATAAAATAATCCCTAACATTTTCAGCCACTTTAGAGCTTTAAACACTTATTAAAATTAATTACCTGACCTTTTTCATCGTTATACATAAAGGATAATCTCCACGAGCGGATTTCGTTTCACTCAACCATTTCAATTGCAATTAAATTTGGGGCAAATTGAATCGAAGCGGATCGGGAGCGGCAACCAAGTGTTCGACAAATAGTCTGTTCCAATTTATTTCCATCGCACATAATGAGATACGTTTCCCAACGAATACGGTTCAGATAAAACGCTCTTTAATTTTCGTGTTGTTACGTAATACAGATCGTCGAGGACACTCCACTATAACGCTTCCTCTCTAGAAACGAATTCACAATTTGCGCGAGAAAATTACTTTTTACGTTTTTTTTTATTTTCCCGCCTTTTACCCGCTGTCAACTGTCAATCTCGCATTACGGTTCTTTTTGAGGTAAGCGTTGAATTTTGTTTCCTTAATGTTATTTTAAGAATTTGCCTTTGAAATGTTCGCTGTATTTTACGTGTTAATATTGAAACGTTTGGAAATAAAACGGGAGTTACAAGGGAACTGTAGTTTTTCCGCGAATATAAATGAAATTGTTAATCTAGTGTCCATTTAAAAAAATCCAATCAATTAATTCCTGTCCATGCAGAAAAAAGAAAACTCTTTTTATTTATATCACAGATAAATTATGCCATAAAGCTATTTTCTATTTTTCTTAGCCATGTCATAATAAATCACGGAGTACTCACGTAACTTGCTGGCTTCGTGGAAGTTTCCCCTCGTTTCATTCATTGAGAGACGCCGACATCTGCAGAAAATAATAAACTATGAATCTTCATCACTATCTTAAACAGAACAAGGGTTGTTTAACCAAGGAATAAATTGTTAAGTTTCGACTATCTGCCAGACTCGGTCACTGAATTTAATTTCAAAGAGATTTGGTTTCTTAATGAAGTCTCGACGAAGATATCGCTTACTTAAATTGGACTTTTTTCGATTATGGATGATTTTTGTGGCTTATTACTAGGGACGTATCTTTGAGTGCTAGTTTATAAATAAGATGATTTACCACGTTATTCAGATATTTTCCAGTATGCAGGGTGATTAGAAAGTACCTAAGGTATGTCCTTTTATAACACAGCCAACCTTCTTCAAACCAAAACCTGTTCAGTACCATAAATACATTCAGTTCACACCACAATAATGACATCTCAGCCATACCAACATGAAAACAAAACCGACAAGCTTTTACCTTCAGAACTATCCCATTACAAATACGACTAATGTAAGTACATCATTATGGTGTACATGTATCCGGATATTCCGGGAAGAGTCCTTTCGAACACAATAGGTGTCACCTCGTCACACAATGAGGGTACTTTAACATGCTCTTACATCAGGCTGAAGTGCCTGCGCGCAACTTACTGTTCGTTATAAAAAGACATTGTTGTCCTGAGGACTTTAAAAATTCTTGTCACCCTCTAGGTGCATGATATAGTGTAAAACTGGCCTATGGGAATTTTGAGTGGGTTCGGTGTAGGCATCCTGTTGGGAAAGTGTGTTTAAAGAAAAAATATTATAATTTAGTTAAAAATCTTAAATTGCACTGTTTGCTGTCTTATCTTAAATTATTTACTTGCAGAGTAACTTTCGATGATGATAGAATAACTTTGACTAGTGGTTCTACACTGAATTAAAAATGCGATGAAAATATTAGTAGTCCCTTTTCTATTGAGTTATTAATACCTACTATCTATACTAATATTATGAAGAGGTAAAGTTTGTGAGGTTGTAGGGGTAATCTCTGGATCTACTGAACCGATTTTGGAAGTGTTTTTTGTGTATGATAGCCACATTCATGAGGAATACTAGGGGCTATATGAGAATGGGGAATTCCTACGGGGACGGGAAAAAAACGGGATATGAGCGGACGAAGTCGTGGGCAAAAGCTAGTGTTAACATAAATTCAATGCACAGCTGATTGTCATATGTCATAGTAAAAATAATAGCAAAATCATAAAGTACAATAAATTTTTAATTTCAGCCAAGCCAGATTACATCCCACTACTCACAAAATGTTTTGGGAAGACTTTCATTCTGCGTAGAGCTAAGCAGTGGACTGTAGAATTCCCTGCAGAAGTCCGAGTTTCGAGGCTTTAATAGCCGGTCTCAATAACGTATCTACCTTCGACCAACTATTAAATTAACTACCAACAGTAGCTGTTGGCCGGCCGTTAGTCAAAAGTGAATATGTTATTTCTCGGCAAGCGTGCTTCATCGACAACCTTATCATCACTTTCCATGACGTGACATTGTGGTCAAGCGTATGTCTATCAATAATAAAAAAGGTGTTTGCTCCCCCCCCCCCAAAGATTGCCAATATCCACATTCATAACAGTCTATATATACCCATTTTCACAGTTTGTATATTTAAGATAAATGCTCGCAACCTCGTGGCTACATATTGCACAATTTGCTCAGGCATCTGCGGCCACCAATCAGACGTAGCGTGACATCGGCACGTCTTTGGCACGTCGGCCTGACACGTCTTACACTGTGGGACTGCAGACGACCACATTCTACGAATCGGCTAGTAGACAGCGTATCGGTAAAGGCAATCTAAGCGGTTAGTGAAGTTGGTAATAATTGAAATGATCATCAAGTCATTGCCAATCCTGTTTTAAGCTTTTTAACGGTGTCATAAAGTGCGTCAAAGTGTATTTAACTTTAAACATTTTGTCACTTCAAAATTATGATAAATACAATTAGCCCTAATTACATAACCATATGCTTATACCAGTTTAATTTAAAGATTCTAAATTAGACTTTAAATTGTATTAGTATTGTGCTAATCTTGACTATGATTAGTATTGTATACTAACTAACCTCAAAATGCATATTACAATAGCTTTTTATTTTACAACCCATTTAATAAACCCGTTTAAATCGTAGTGTAGTTAACCCTAAATGTCCACGATATTGTTAAGGCCGCGTCAAACATATCGACAGTTTTAATGGATGATCACATGGGAGTTTCCATGGAATGCCTGAATATCTAATGGCGACGACACACCAATTTATCATACGCTGATTATTCGCGATTTCAATCCCTCGAAATTGTACGGTTAACTGTTTTCGCAGCCATGATATGTTGGAGTATTTATCATTCAAATTATGGGTAGGACATTGATATAATGCTGCCAGTTTTTTACAACCGTATTTTGATGCTGAACAGCTAACCCGTGTTTAATTTTAGTGCATTGTTGAACCATACAACTAAGCGAACATTAGAGCGAAGGTGTGCCGAAGCGACAGGCGTCCCCGTACAAAAAAAAAACATCGGGTTGCACTCCGGTAGTGCCGGCAGAAGTGAAAACTTGAACATTAACGTTGTGCATTTTTGATATTTTGGAATGGTTAGGGAATAATTTCGCACGAATTGCATATGCATGCATTGAGGCATACATTTTCGCCGCGTGGTAGAAAGAGAGGAGGATATTACTTCCTCTCCTACGGCGCGCCGGCGGTCTACTCTCCCTCCGTCTTACGCATTTTCGATAAGGTCACGTGCCCTGACGCGAGTTTAGCATTTTTTACCCATCCCAAAAAGTGCACAACGCCGCTAAAGAAGTTTTCACTTCAAAAAAATCGAGAGATTATCGGTCGCTGCTGACGGGCCACCTAGTACATAATACGTCGATAGTAAATTTATTATAATTTATTATTTATATTAATAATTAATTAATTATGTACTAGATGGCCTATCAGCAGCGACTTGTCCACTGAGTTCAAACAAAAACTACGGTAAAATGCACTTCGAGTTTTTCCCCAAATAGATCTGGAAAACTTTTGCGTTTCATTTTGCCGCCCTAATCTGCGTCAGCCTTTAAAGTAGTCTGTCTATTGTTTCTAATATCGGGACATTAAAATCGAGGGTTTTTCTAAGTGGTTGAACTGGAGAGCCATTTCTCTATGACTTGTGCACACAATGGCCGGTGATTGATGAAACTTTTGCACGTGAATGGGACCATAGAGTTGGACACTGCAGTGCGACGACGGTTATTATAGTGACCAAATGAGATAAGTTGAAGCTTTTGAATTTTCCATGGGGTAAAGCCATTTTCTCTCATTACTGCTTACGATTTAGCTTATAGTGGGTGCATTGTATAACGCTGCCCTAATCTTTGAAATACAGGCAATGTTATGTTAGGATAGCTTACAAAAACGGGCCTCGCACACGAATGGTTCCGTACCATAAACCCTTTCATTTTTATTTTATTTTTATTACAGTTCTTGCAATACAGCCCACTGACAGACAGACAGACGGACGGACGGACGAACGGACAGCGAAGGCTTAGTAATAGGGTCCCGTTGGTTACTCTCACGTACGTACTTACGAGTATGGAACCCTAAAAAGGGTGATCAATCTATTATTATTACATCCATTGTGTTTGATAAAAAAATATTATTACATCCATTGTGTTTGATTGTGATTGTGTAACTTTTAAAAGTTCTTTTTTTCAACTCTCCCAACCAAACTTCATTTATGTAAGACAGTTGAGGAGTTCTTGCAGTTTTTACTTTAAAAATGATTTTAAGTATAATATTTTCCAATGAAAATTGAAGTATTTAAAATGAAAGTATGCAATAAGGCAAAAACATATGATTTATTGAACTCATCGTAGTCTCGTAAGCATAGAATTTTAATTGATTTTTGTTGTATACGTGAGATTTATCGTGGTATTCGGTAAAAAATATGTGTTGCTAGCTATTGTACGGCCCCGACAGCCATGATAGATGGACGCTCCGGAATAATGGGCAACTTATTCCAATTTATCTTAAACTGACCCTGCAATACACGCTTGTGTGCATATCGTTGATATAATATTGTGTGTAATTTAAATACATAAATAGCGTCACTCTTATTTATTAAAAATACAGGCTAAACTACACAAGCAAGTATGTGGGCCCGTCTTACAAATTTTGCTTACAAAGGTAAAGAAACGTATGACCAACGGCCGGTTTCAATAACGTATCTATCTTTAACCAACTGTCAAATTACCTACCAACAATAGCTTAAACATCATGTTTGAAAAGCAACCATGACGTTTCAGCTACTGTTAGTAGCTAATTTGACTTTTGGTTAAAGGTAGATACGTTATTGAGACAGGCCGTTTAACCTTTAACCTAACAGTCGTCACCTGTTTCAACAATTTTTTTTCAGAAATCGGAACAAGATTTGATTTTACTTTGACCCCGTGTCTTTGATCTTACACCTGGAGGCTTATTAATGACACATGATTTGTTTAAATACTGATAAGCAAATACTTTATTAAAACTATATACAGACAATTTGAATGTAGAATCTGCTAATCAATTTGAGTAATCATGTGGTTAGATTTTTTATGAATAACACTGCTGATGTTTATAAGACTGTCCAAAGGGAGCCTCTATCTACACCATAAATCGTAGATAAGTAGTGGCAGATAGTTTTCCCACCGCCCCGGGCCATATTCATTTCGCTCACTTCTTCCCAGAACCTGTGGGGACTTATAAACAGATGCTGTATTCCACAGATATTTATTTTCTGTAGGATATTGTGACTGTACCATCGTACAGTCACCGTCAAAAGTGAGTGATGAATTGGTTCTGTTTCAAAAATGTTTTATGAATCATAATTTGGTAAGTAAACTTGATAAGTACATAATACTTGAAGAAAAGTATTATTATATTATCCATAACTTTTGTTGACTTTAACTTTAAAATTAAAGCACGATTTAATCACTACACTTGTGTAACGTTGTACGAATAGCTAGTAAGTACTGACTGTTTAATTTAAAAAATGTATACGAAATTATTTGCCAAGTAAGTTAACGGTAACTTTGGACCAGGCTTAAAGAGTAGGAAATCTACTCACCTACTAACACTGTACATTTGTATAGAACGATTTTACGGTCGATTTGTCTAGCCAGAATAAAAAGACCAAAATAATTCAAACGGACGGAATTAAAACCAAAAAGTGTAATAGAATCCGATTAAGTGCAGACGGATTGCAAAAACAAAGAGAAGGATTTTATAGAGAATAATATTTCACAACTATTTTCTGGTTGCAGTTAGAGTATATTTTATAGAGAAACCGAATATATGGGCACTCTCTGGAATAACCATTGAGCAAAGTACACATTAATGGGCTTGAGTTTTTTAATGGGGGTTTTTTAAAGCAGAAACTTTAGAAAACTACGTAACCATTTTGTTTCGTTAACAGACAGACAATAGACATTTCTGTTCCGTGGTTATCATCTTCATCATCATTATTTTACCAGAAATAACTCTGTGATTAGACTCAATCGCTGTCACATCGTTCGGCTCTGTAGCTCTGCTATTTTGAGAACATCTCAACGTTAAAACTTAGGCGAAGTAAGCTGTCAATACATAGCTTCAGTTGGAGTGGCGGTTCACTTCGCGCTCACTTCACCTACCTAAGTTTTCACGATGACATTTTAACAGAATAGACTGGCTATGCTTCTCGCATCCGTCGATTTCGCGTAACAGTTTTTTGAACATAATTTTAGCTAAATGCTATTTCACAATCGACTGACCTTCAATTCCTTAGTGTTGGAAGTCCTTTCAAGCATCCCTAACCATTTCGTCATGAATGCACACAGTGTGTATGATCCCTAAACAATCAAATTATTGAGCCCCTCTCTGCCCCTGACCGGCGCACCTGCCATTTACATGATACCGGTCAAGGTTGTCTTTACCAGGAAATATTTTATGTTTATTGGTTTGTGTACCCACCCAACCTAACTCAAGAAGTCAAATGTAGTGAATACTGTCGTTTTATAATATTTTTTTTTACATGTTGATTTTATAAATCATTGGGGTGTAGAAGCACATCACCGAGGGAACAGAAGGAATAGGGCAGGTTTTTGCCTAGGAGTAGCACAGATTGCAAAAACAAAATAAAAAATGGGGCGATATTTTATTGAAAAAACCCTCCTGTAAGAACAGCCTAGCAATAGAACTACAATGGGTTATTTTTATCTGTTTTCATGTAACAGGCAATTAGACACAAAAAAAAAGAAAAACAAGTTGTAATATCCTGTCTATAGAACCATTCAGTTAACGTAGGTACTCCAACAGGTACTCCGAACCTACATTGCATTAAGAGAAACTCTTCCACAAATGGAAACTTTCGCTCCAGTGCTCACCCCTCGGGCTTTGCCTACCCCACAATACAGAAAAATGAGTAAATGAACGTTAGCATTACATGTATATATTGAAGTAATACCTGGGAAACATCGTTGTAAATCCGATGAAAAAATGCACTTAAATGTAGACGAAAAACGTAAAATCACGCGTATATATAAGGGTTAGAATAGCTTAACATAAGCATAGCATTATCAGGCGTGGGCCCAGTGCGGGATGGTGGATGCCAAATGTCTTCGAATTTTTGGTTGTAACGTGGACATGGTGGTTTCCTCACGATATTTTTCTTCGCCGTTTTATGGCTTTGTACAAGCTGCCTTTTTTATTTTTTTACAGATTATGGGCACTCGTTTGACCACTATCTCACCTGTTGGTAGTAAGTCTCAGTGATTATGTGGTCGAAGATGGAGCACGCTTGCCTAGAAGTAACCTATTCACTCTTGCCGTAAAGACTCCCAGGTTGTAGCTATAATTCCAGCCCTTTTGATTGTATTTGTGTTTCTGTGCGATAAATAATAAAATAATAAGTGATAATAAAATACACGAAGTGCCGGGTTTAAATCTACATACCTACGACCCGAAATTCGCCACTAGACGATAACTGCACTCGAGTTCAGTAAGAACACTATTTACATAAATGTAGATACGTTTTAAACCATATTATCGTTAACCGTACATACAGTGATGTACGAGGCCAAATATCAAATTATTTCAGTCTGAATAATTACCCCAGATCAAATGATGAGTTACTGAATTATCGGAACCAAGAGAATTGGCTTAAGCTGCTTATTAAACAATACTATTATTTGCGATGAGCAAACATATTTCATCCTTTCCAATGTCCATTTATATTACTATTATTAACTGTGACTGGCTGTCAGATTTTCTGGCTTCAGACTACCCTTGATCTACAAATGACCAAGGGCTTAACTTGTGTGGATGGCCACCCATCTACGGACCGACGCGACGTCGGCAAGTGTTTCGCAACCTGAAAATCCATCCATGCTGTTGTAGTTGCTAAACTATAAAAGTTGGCTTCGGCTCCTCGTACGCCTACCAAAGGATCGAGGCTCCAGTGTCGCGAGATTGTCAAAAACTTTATATTTTAGAAAGTCAGTTTTGAAGGAATAAAAAGCATGCGAGCTAAATTATAATATACCACATAATAGCCATCATCTCAGGTCTTTGCTCTTAGTATTTCAGCTCGTAGCTCGGTTCCGAACGCTACTGCATCGACGATTTCCATTAATCTTTAAAAAGCAAGCCCCAAATTCGGCCAATATGCAAAACGAGCAAGCTAACACGTTCAGTGAGCCTTGCACTGTTTGCATAGTCTGATGAACCGCAACCCCCCGATATACCGACCGCGTAATAACCAGCCGTTTGTTAAATCATGCGTCTAAATAATGTGGCGATTTACTTCATTCACTTGGCGACGCACAACGCGGGACTTCAACACAATTAAGGATTGATAAGTGCGAGTTTTGATCCATAGTTAACTCAACCAATAGTTAAAACTAAAATGCACCTCAATTTCGTGACTATTCGTTTTAACCGACTTCAAAAAAGGAGGAGGTCTTAATTCAGTTGTGTGTGTTCTCTTTTATATGTTTTTTATCCCATAGAAATTTCATCAAAAATTTCACCAGGCCCGGGTCGATGGCATGCTGTGTACCACGCGCGCGCCTCAAAGAGATGTCAGGTAGTTGGGTGTTTCAATCAAAATAGCTAGAAAAAATATGCCATCCAAGTAAACGAAATTGTATACTTTGCTTTTCAGGAAAGTGCCAAAATGCCATGGGTTCCACTGAAAAGTGATAAATAAAAGTATTCTTTTACGAAAGAATACAACCGATTTCCACATAAAAAAACACTGCAAAACATAAAATTAATTTTAATTTCGGAAGTCGGTCTTAAAATACCAAGAAACAACCAAAAACACCGAGCTATTTTATTGTAGTTGAGTATTAAAGTTATTTTATACTTTGTAGTGTTTTCACGATCACTATTTAGCTCAGCCAATAGTCAAATAAATATATATTAGTTAAAAACTAACAATTGACCGAATAACACTTATTTACGAAATTTTTATCACAATTCTAACCATTGGTTGGGTTAAACTTCGAATCAAAAAACTCGCCCTAAAACAGCGTTATTACTGTGATTTTGACAAAAACAGTTTGAAAAAAACAGTGGCCAATATTTTGCAATGACAAATTTTTCCCAAAACAATTTGATTAAACGAATTTAATGCAACCATTAGAAAGTTTAAAACTAAAATAGTTCGTTCAATCCAAGTGTTTCCTGGAGTATTGTCATTGGTTTACTTTGCTCCAAGCAACTTAATTTACGATTTTAATCATAATAATTTGTGCAAGTTTCATTTTATTATTATTTTTTATTTAATTTTATAAGAAAGGAGCAACTAACAGTCACATTATGACATCTTCACACTTCATCACTAATTTAGGTTAAAATATTTAAATTTTATATAATCACACATTACACACATTACTTTATTATTGAATTGAATCTATGACATTACTTACTTATTAATATTTTTCTGACATTGTATTTTTTTTTAATTTGAATTCATGACATTATAAAGGGTATTATTTTTAATTTATGACATTTTATAGCATATTGATTTGAATTTATGGCATTAATATTTAGGTATCAATATTTATTTTTTGGAATCTATGAAATTGTAATGATAAATTTTGCGTGCCTGAAATGGTACAAACACAGTGTGGACTGCGCATTCACTTGACATCTGGAAAATAATTGATTATGTGTTGAGCAAGATAAGTGTTGAGCAATAAACTTTAAAAAAAAAATCTTTTCTGCTCTATAGGACAGTCTAGGGTGTAGTAGATAAAGTCAAACTTGTTGATATGTATGTGTTGATGTATTTACTATACAACGATGTCAAACTGTCAGGTTATTTGGCTAAACTGAATTCCTGCCAAACTTTGGCACTAACGTTGGGTTCTTAGTTCCAAATTATGAATTTTAAAACCGAAATGTGATTTATTTTGAAACATATCGCCTTGATTTCATGTATCCATTCATAGGTATCCAAATATGTACTTATGTAATAAATAATAGGTACATATTTGGATACCTAATGCTTGACACACTATTTGCGAGCCCTCACTTTTCTTGCATTAATAATCTTTATATAAGAATATATTAATCATAGCTATAGACAAAGCGAATAAAGGATGTACGTACACGGGTTACTTCAAAAACCGAAGGGTCTATAAATATTTCTCTTTCATTACCAAACCGACATGGCTTCAAGCAAATACGTTTTTTCCCACGGTAATGTTTGAGTGGTCGCGTGTACGCCACATGTAACGTATCTGTATAACATAGTTCAGTAGTATTGGCAGCTGGTAGTACCAGAGTAAATAGTGGACCGAGTCCAAGGTTCATACTTAAGCTAAGTTCACAGCGCTGTGTCGGGGTGTGTTGGTGCAGGACACGCCTATCAAACAAATCTGTTTAGTTCTAAGCCATATCACGAGTTTTGTAGCCAATCAACTTCTCCAGAAGGCGCCACTATACGACACAGTAATGTGGCCTGAGGTTAATTTCTATAGTAGTTATTATTCACAATTTCACAAACGTTAAGCAACAATATACTTACAATAATTTTATGTACACGTAATAAGCCATTAAGAGTGTTTATAACAATGTATTTGTGTGTATGTTTTTTTCTAATATGCATACATAAGCAAAGATAATAAGCTACATTTACTGGAGTGCAAGTTTTATTTGTGATCCGAGTATCACCATAAAAAATCATTTTTACATCGTGTCCGCGTGCCGAGAGTAGAAAAACGGCAAATAGAAATATGTCAAAGAAGACGATATGCTGCATCGACCTGAAATAAATTAGGATAAGAGAAGGAAAGTGATAATATGTACACTGAGAGTGGTCTATCTCTTTAAGATCGCGTACACACTCAATACGTTCCTTCTTTTACCTTTAACGTTGAAAGTTGAGTCTCTCGTTGGCTATTTACTCTGGTACACTCGTCAGCGCGGACACACGGGCGCGGCGGTAGCTTGCGCTCACTCTAAAAGCCACCCCGCTCAAACGTATGCGTATTTGTAGTTCGTAATGGTTCCGCAATTGAAATACAATTTCCACTTTAATTTTGATCACACTTTATAGCATTTCGGCGTGTTTGTGAATATGTAAAGGTTTACAATTTATTTGTTGAATTTGCTGTTCCATTTTATTTGTTTGAAAAGTTCGTAGTAGATATTTAAATGAAGATGTATGATTATAATGACGTGTTGAAAAATAATAAGATATGTGTTATTTTTGTTAAGTGAATAAACTATACTCAAGTGGTTTTGCCTTGTTGACTTAAAATTTAATGATTTTTTGTTAGTTTCAGTGGGTGTGTAATGTTAGGTATAACTATTTTTAACATAACAATGAATGATATAATTTCGTTTGCTATAGTTTTCATTTGTTATAATCATTTATTGTTATAACAACTTATGATATACATCCAAGAGATATTATTTCATTTAATTTGAGCTTCAGTTGATATAATAATATAGATAAAGTAATGAGTAAAAGTCATAATGTTCAAGATTTCTTTCGAACCGTCAACATGACATGCACGGAATTAGTAAATACGTCCTGCGTACTTATAACCAAGTTAACGTATCGAATAAGATGTGGCATTTGAAAAATATGTATATTAGAATAAAGATTGACTTGTGTGTGTTAGTGTTAATAGTGTTATTTTTAACCTAAATATTTACAAAATAAATATTATTTATAAGTCGCATGGCGCATCTTTGCGTCATACGCCCATGCGCATGACGCAAAAATGAGGAAACACTAAACTAAGTGGTGGGTTGAACAAAATTGCCAATGACGCCAACTTGATGAGCAAAGGCAACAAGAACTATATGGAAACCTCCATATATCTATTCCCTTAGCACTTATTTTTCTTTACTTCCCTCACAACATGCACTCTAAAAGGGTTGACACACGGATATTTTTCTAAAATTCTCCTTCAAGATAGAAAGATTGTTTGTATTCGTTACATACTACTCTCGGTAACTACGAAATCTACGAAACTTATTTACCCGCGCAAATAGCTCCTATATAAGACGTGCGATCCTTCGAGCAATGGATCTCGCGGATCTCATTGCTATGCGGCATACAGATTGGGGGGAAACCCAACTATATTTTACTTTTATCCTGAAGAAAATTGGTAATTTTAAAAATGTGGCAATCTGCTACGCGTCTTGGGTTGGCTAAGACCTATAGGCATGTTTTTTAAGGAAGAAGGTGTACGTCAGCCTTAGCGATTTATCAGTAAGTCATGAGAGAGAGGGAATGAGTCGTGTAATACGCCAGAAGTCCTAATGAAATTGGTCGAGAAATCTTAGAAACAGAAAAACTTAATTAGCAATTGCACCCCCCTGACTCATAGGATCAAATACAGCAGCACAATGGCCGCCACTAGTCTAATGAGGAAGTACTATAGCTATAACTTTATAGTGTGGTTTTTGCCGTCCCTGCCCTACATTGACATTCTAAACTAAAAAAACGAAGAATAAAAGATAAGGCCGTCCTGAATCGACATCAATCGTGATCCTAATGATTTGTTCCTAATGAAAAACGATACATAGTTTACTGTGCGATTTCCTACGAAGATATCCGGGGCAATGACCGAGTTACTTGTTAAAGTTACTGCCACGCCAAAACAATACAACTATATTGTCTAAAATATTTTAAACAAAACACAATCGCACACATACGTCTACATGGTCCTCTCACATACTCATAAAGTCGTAAGTATCGGTCCAATCGGGCGTGGAACTGTATCGGATACGAGATAAGCCGGACATGTGCCGGACGCGGACGGACACGTGCCGGACACATGTGGCTGTCCGGAATACGAATGTGCGCCGCTTTGTGAATCACTGGATTAGCTTCGGTATTATCTGTGTTACTACTAGATGTTCGCAAGTGCTAGTAGTGGGAAAAAAGATGGTTGTCTTTTGTTTTGAGCTCAGTGATTTTGAGCTGAGGGAGGTATGTAACTGTGTAACAGACTGCATGGATCGGTTTTAAAAATCACATGTACATTAACAAAATATATATATATATATATATTCTCATGTCAATTTGAAGTCACATTTTTCATCAAAGTTGTCTTTGTTTTCTTATCAAATCTATTCCAAAGACTGGTAGTACCTACGTTTGTTTTACTTGACATTGGATTTGGGTCATATTTATTTGAATATGTAACTGTCATCAAATCCTGACACTTAAATTCGATATCTCTGAAACATTGTCTTTTCAACCCCAAGGAAAGGGTTCATAATACACTCCAAACAAAACAAATGGTACAGCGATACCCTTTTGTTTTTTTTTTTTTATTAAACTTTTTATAATGATGACGTTCTGAAAGGGTTTGATCGTTGTTGAGGTTTTTAAAGCCATTAAGTTAATCCAATTAAAAACAAACGGTTGTGTTGATGTTTTTAAACGAGATGATTTAATTCCTAACACCATCAAACAACTTTGTGATTTTTAATGTTTTCACGACATGTTTTGTCACTTGTGACATAATAATGGTATTTTAAAGTTCAATCCTTTTACAAACAACATTTGGCTGTTGCATTTGGCAAATTTAAATGATTTTATTCTTTATGTCACTATACCGGCCATTTTATAGAATCAGATATAAATAAAGTAATCTTAAGAAAAATAACTGAAAGTGAAACGATCATAACACGACCCAAAAACATTTTAACAGCTTTTAAAAGAGATTTTATACGAAACAAAAACGTTTTATGGTTTTAATTCTTTTCATTCCTTTTGTAAAACAAATAATTTAAACTCCATTGGCTGCTACACACGCGCTCAACTGCCACACGCACACACTCGTCATCCCAGCAACTATTTGTTATAACTTCAAAATTTATTGCATCATATGTTATGTTTTAAAAATCTGTCCATCCAATAACTAGGTCAGTGCAATGAATATTGTAGAGCTGTCAAAATTTAAGCTATTGCAATTTCCATGATTAAACGCCAAGCCGGCTACAGATTTCAATAATCCAAATGGAATTTTGATACATGTTTATCGTATTAAAATTAATCCAATAAAGTGTCATAGTTACCTATTAAACTTTGTCACGATATAATTAAAACAAAAAATAAGTTAAGTAACTTCTATAAAAAATATTTTAACACATTGAAGATATTGAACTATTTCTAAAAAGTCCTGATTGATCCTGCCCCAACAAAACAAAAAACAATAATTCATTTCCTTTAACCCCGACTATGAACTCCATAGCAAAACCATTAAATAGTGACAAAAACAGAACATCACCCCTGAGCATTTATCTTCTGCTGGGAGTTATAAAGGGCATAAATAAAGCAAAACCTATAAGGCTTTAAAGCAACAATGAAAAATACGAACCGTTTTACGCTGGGTGGGGTGGTGGGCGCCGCCGGGTTCGCAGGGCCCAGGGGCCCGGTGGCCGCGCTGGAACAATGGGGGCCCGGCCAGACCACGGCTGCACAAATAAAAAAAACACATGAACAACCGCTCCAATTATTGACGTGGGCATAGGATGAGAATCCCTAGCTCCAGCTACATGCCTCGCTTCGAACTTTTACGTGTTACGCTTATTGTTCAGAGACGGAAGTTGCGCAACTGTGGGCCGACTGTTGCTGGTAATAAATGTGAAAGTTTGTAAACAATTGAATGTGTTTATTTGTTTGATTATTTAGACTGTTTTAAAACTGTCTGCAGTTCAGTTCCGAGGATGAGTGTAAAGTTTTTGTTGGTGTTCAAAGTTCTTTATTTCCGACAAGCGCACTCATTTTGTACATGGCAGCCTTTTACCTTCACATAATTGGTTTTAAAAAAAATCAAAGGCTTTTTATTTTTATTCAGATAGAAGAGACCGCCATTGTGACCCTTAAGCTAAAATTCGTTGTAAACAGTTGTGCAACTTTACGGTTTGTACAAAAAAGAATGTTCTACTCTACTATATTTGCCTCTAAGGCTGTCAATACAAGCGTAACCACTTGGTGTTGAATTTTTTTTAGTTTAAACGTAGGCTACATTTATGTTTGGCGATTATCGCATGGAACCGAACAAAACTCGAGAACATAACAAATGCTACAGCAATTGAAAACCCAGTAAATGGTAAAGCCAGTTGAATTGGTGCTAAAATAATTCCCACAGATGAATGTAACTAACATGCAAGGGTCGGCAACATTCCATTACTCGAGCAGTTGGCTGGCGGTGGTGCCAAATAGGTGGAGGCCCAAACATTGCGCCATTAGCCATGGGAGCTACGCCAACATAAACAAGTGAAAATAATGGTAAACTCATGGCTTTCAACCTCTGTGGTAAGTTTTTTTTCGTTTTTGGATGATATTTTATGGTAGCAATATTTGGCACGCATTGTAGGAATATGTTAAAATAACATAATTATAATATAAATAATTGAGCCACCATACTTCAGATACGTTTTAATATTTTTTGTTTCAAGAAAATGTCTTTAGTTTTGGTACTTAAGATATTCGGGCATATAACGTTGTTGACCTTAGTGCTTAATGACAGACTGACAGTTGAAATAATAGAAAGCAATTTACAAACTACAGTACTGTAAAAATATGTCGGAAGGCTTTTAACTTCTGAAATTAAAAGTCTGAAATCAAGCAAAAACCAATTTTTTTGCGTAGTTTCGGGGTTGGTCCACCCTTTACAAGTGAACTATTATTTATACGACAGCAATTCAACAAATATTTCCCAAACAAAAGACAAAGCTCCAAATAAAACGCATGTACGTGAGCCTAGCGCAGCAGCGTAGCGGTCCGAATATCTGCTACGCCGTAGCCGCTGTAGACAGCTACGAGCTACGCCGTAGCAACAGTTGTTTTCCTACAAAGTGCATTTTAAAAGAGTAAACTTTTTCTTTATGGTTACCTTGTTTAATTTTTCAACTTATAATAGATTCTTTACTCTTTTCTTAGTACTAGATAACTGAAGAAACTGTATGGTTATGTCTAACTTAAGAACAAAGTGCAAGTGGAAGTAAGCTGTGGGCTAATTACCGCTTGAACGAAGGAGTTCCTAGTATTTTTTATTTTTGCGTAATTGCTTTTTATTTATTGCTGGCATTGAATACATTAGTTTTACTGGAAATACTTAAAGAAAACTAGACTTGGCTTTTTTATACAAGTAAATAATATGATGGAAATCCTATGTCATTTAATTAAGCCATCGATCTTAGCATAAAATATGGTCTTCAATGTTAAGAAATTTAAGATGAGATGTAATGCTGAATAGATACTTCTACCTAAATAATATAACATCCAGCGTCACCCTCTTATGTATAGCAAATATTTCCACACATGAAATCTAGTTAAAAGCTTTTGCAGCACGAATCCTCCATAATAGATCATAACACGTGGAAGGAACTTCGCGAATCGATTTCCGTCGGAAACGCAAAGGTTCGGCACGATATTACTCATCAATTATTATCATAAAGTATTGCGAGTAGATATGTATGTCATTCTAGATTTAATAAAGGATTAATCTAGAGAAAATGTCAGTTATATTTGGCCTGTTTCACCACTTACGATTAAGTTCCCGTTTATATACTTGGCAGATAATTCCATAAAAATGATGTTCCATTTTCGAATTTAGTCGGTGATTAGTGGCTATTCGGAGGTCGTGAAACAGGCCCTAATGGCCTGTTTTACCACTTTATTTGAAGAATCTAAGTTTTCGTCATGGACACTTGCATAAAAAATATCACGCTCAGACTCGAAATATTTGAGTTTCACTTCGTAATTCGGTAGCATATGCCATTCCCATACATTATGAACCAAAATTGGTATCAATGATAAAATTTCAATTTGTCTTGACCAAAAAAGATAAGAAACTTAGCTCAAAGACGTCCACTGCTGAACATAGGCCTCCCCCAAATAGGGGAGGTTTGCCTTAATCGCCACGCTTGGCAGGCGGGTTGGCGATCGCAGTGTAGCTCTTACAATGTACAGAGAATGCTGCTGCCCATTCTCTGGTGTGTCCCTTAGTCGCCTCTTACGACACCCACGAGTGATGGAATGGTGCTATTCTTTTACGTCCGACACCATACAGAAGCTCACATTTAAATACAAAATCTTAACTAAAATCTAAGTAAGCTTTAAGGAAATGTTTCGTGTATCAGATTGTCCCCAAAACAATAAAAAGACGACTTAATCGTGCCTTGTCTTCGCGTTAAGAGGCTTTGTCGGGAGTTGCGCACATGTTATTCAATTACGAGTCATCCTTCGACGAGTTCGCGCTTTGATACCCTGCGACTAAACATATTATAACGTTTTTTTATGATTATGGTCTATTTCCTTTATATTTGAACACAGTCTTGAAATAAACACAAAGAGTGTGACTGGGTATTTTCGAAAACTAGGTTTATCTACACCTACAAGCTAGTTTGATATCTATTAACTTTTTTCAGGAGCCAGTGATCCAAATCAATGTCAAAAAGTTATAATAACTATTTTAATCAATACTAGCGACCCGCCTCGGCTTTACACGTTTGCTCAAATTATAAACAGAAAGCTTCCTCGTTTATAGCTCTTTCAAATTGTGAATACCATATTAAAATTCGTTGCGTGGTTTCGAAGCAAATAAGTGGAGAAACAGACAAAGTCAGTAAATGACTTAGTTTTATTCTATTCAAAGATTATTTACATATTCCTCTCCCCTGCTAATTTTTAACAAATAAAATTGCAGACATGTCTCGTCTTCATTTCATCAATCAATATTTTTCTACGTATTCGATAAAGGCAAAATCTAGACCCATTAAAGTACTGTTAATATATAATGTTCTCTATTAAATACAGAGAGTATTTGAAGGAGACTATATCAAATATTTACTACCTAAATATTACCTTTAAATATACAGAGCATAACCAATCAAAATAATTATCGAGTCTGATTTCTAAATTGGCAAATAAACTTAACATTTACGCTCATCAATAATAATCAAATAAAGTATTACATCAAAATCGACGTTCCCAAATTAATTATTTGCCAATTTCGAAGCCCAATGATCTGAAAACGTATTTATAAAATAAATTGTGTAATAAGTACGTACTCGTATATAATGTGTTCCACGTGAGTGAGGACAAGAGGCAAAAAACGACCGACGAGATCCATTGGAAATCACGGGGAGGCTGGGAGGTGGGGTGGAGTGAGGAACTCCGGAAATACAGTCCGCCCGGTATATGGCAACCACTAAACACATTTCATACTAGCAGAGTAAAGATGCTCCGAAGGAAATGTTGATTTTTCAATATTTTCTATAACGTACGAAACGATGGCTATATTTTTTTTTATATGGTATTTGTTATCAGCAAAACTTTTTCGTTTTGGCTTTCGAATTGAAGGGTTGTTTGAGAGAAAAATACCAACGTGGACTTATGGGAACTGGTAACTGACTGTTTACAAAAGGTCAAACAGATAACCAAGTCTGCTATATTCTAAAGCTGATATTATTATAAAAGAAAATTCTTATCATAGCGTTTACACGAAAACTGAGTGCGTAATTTGGCCTCATATGAGTTCCCTGCATGCCGATTAAAGCCTCGTTTTGCAGTGAACGTGTTAAACAAGCGAGCTAAAAATGCTTTTACAAAGCTATACGAGTATGTAGGTCGACGCCGCCGGTAATTTTAATTTCCGACTGTCCGAATTGTAAAAAGAATGCTTTAATATTGCAATGTAGTAGCTGAAAACACGAAGGCTCTTGCTAGTTTTTTAATAGGCTATAATTTTTCAACATTATGTCATTATAAATACCGAAAGAGAGGACTACGCTCCGCAGCGAGGCTGAGAGGCACAATATATGGCATAAGCCTATCCCTCTTAGGGACTTGATATACAAAGCGGACAGGGCGCGTGGCGGACGTGCGGCCAGGGCCATACTTTATCTTCACAGCGCCATGGCCGCGCGCACGCCGCGCGCCCTGTTCACTTTCTCTCTTTTACGTTAGGCTCTGTTGCGCCGATATCGCGCGTATGTATCTCAATTGTCGCGCAACATTGCGCGACTTCTGCGTTACTCGCGTACACTACAACGGCGTTTTCAAAAACTTTATTACAATTACATTATTATTAAAGAAACTAAAAGATTATATTGGATTCAATACGGTTTTACCAAGATAGTTGATTCGAAGTTGAAAGTAAGGTGAGTGACTTTAAGCCTGTTTTTTTTTAAATAATTTTAATTATCTATGTACAAAATTGGTCATAAAAGCTTTATTTCGGTTCGATCCTGTGATGATTTCTGTTAATTCATACACCGTTTATTTGGCACACTGTCGGAACAAATATAAGGCGCGAAATAATCACTGTAGTTACTATAACTCAGTCATCATTATGTCGTCTAAGATGTCTACTGTACCTATTGTAGGTACTTTCACCATTTGGGAATCAAGCCAACGACCCGTGTAACAGCCACTTACGTGTCAGGACTCAGGAATCTACAACTATATTCTTGAAAGTATAAACAAGATTGCAATCGAAGCACTTCTCGAGATTACTAATGTCATAAATAATATAGAAGAAGAAAATATTGTGTCAGAATGCCAGCCCATCACTAGCCTGGCAACGAATAGAATTCACATCGAGTTGTTCGGTCGCCACCCAACTCTCTTTGAACCAATAAACCATACTATGCGCAACTTTTTTACTCTTTGCGAGAATATAAATACATTTTCGCCCTCCATTGTTTATTACCTCTGTTGCGTAAATATCAAACGTAGCTCGCAGTTCTGACTGATACTCGTAAATCTTCGATTTAGCGGAACGAACCAATCGAAGCCCGCTAACTCTGTTACGTTTTTCCATTGTTCACAATTTTGCGCTTGCCAGTCGCGTTTGACATCCTAATCTGATAATATCCGTCCATGATTTGAGTTTCGTGCCAAAAATACAAAGCATACAATCTTGCGTTGCAATATTTCTTGTTTCTTTCCTATCTTAACGCTCTATCGTCGTCTGTCTGGCAGTGGTTTTCAAGTTGAAGTGTGGCTGCAAGGAAATCCTGCAGATTTACCCCGCTACATTTCTCCAGTGCTCGACACAACCAATGCTTACACGTCGATACAATTTTAAAGCCACTGCGGTACGTCTCATACTCGTATTGGTGTCACTTCCATCGACTTTTTCTCGGATATAAAGGATCTTTCTCCGTATGTTTATTTTTCAGACAGTGTAACCTCATTGCTATAAAAACGATTCCAGTTAAATTACCTACCAGTTGCTAAATTACCTATCAATGTATTTTTTATTATATATGTTCAGTCTTATCTGTTTCTGGGAACATATTGAACCATCGGCTTCAGTTGTTGAGTATTTCGTAGAAAATAATTAAATTACAAAAGAAAAATTGTATTTAATGTAGCAAGAGTAAATATAATTTTTTGTTGTCTTTGTTTTAAGGTTAGTCAATAACTTTATTAAATAGAATTTCTTGTATCAGTCCTATTGTGTGCACTTCATGTTCATTTTGAAGGTAGAACGGCGTCATTTGTAGCAAATACTCATTGAACTTTGCCGACACCATTATGGGGGAAAAAAGGGGTACTTGTGAGTATTCCGCAGTAGGTGAATTCTGAAACAATGGCGGGCCGGGCGGCGGCGGGCGAGACCCGCACGCTCAAGTGCCGCATTTTTGTCGCTCAGATGTCAAGCTGCTGCACGTTTGCACACTCACGGAATATTGAAATTGTTTCTCCTCCATTCCGCACTGCAATAATCTTTCGCTATACATTTTGCTTTCGAAGTGCTGATGTAAGTAAAATAGCTGTTATTCGAATTTTGTTGCTGGAGAGGATGTTTTTCGCGGAAGCGTATAGTTTTATTTGTCCTTGAATTGACATCTCTCTCTTATCGAACAAGTTGATTTCATTGTTTGGATCCCGTAACCAAAGGGTAACCAACGTGGCCATATTACTAAGCCTCCGCTGTCCGTCCGTCTGTCCTTCTGTCTGTCAGCGTGCTGTTTCTCACGAACCGTACCGGTAAACGGTAGACAGACACATGTGTATTTCTGTTGCCACTATAACAACAAATTACTAGAAACGTGTTTTTTTGCATGATCTTAATAATAGCAACAGGTAGTCACTTGAAATGCTCACAGAGTATGTATTGTTAAATTCGCTAAAAAAAATCTTGCTCGATTTTAACGGCATTATAGTGAATTATAATAATGACGATAGCACGGAACCCTTCATGCGCGAGTCCGACTCGCACTTGGTCGGTATTTAGGAGTTCCTTAGTTCGATGAAATGCTTCTGCGCCATAAGTTTAATTTCAGTTACAAAAATGATACCAAGTACGAAACGCTACGAAAGCATTGTTAAAATATAAACCCAAAAGAAAAACTATATTTCCCTGTAACAAGTATCGGTATGCTATTTCTTTATTCAAAGAAATTGTCCCATCTCAAAGCTCCAAGTTGTGAAGAAAGAATGAAGTGGTCTTTATTTTTAATGAAAAAGCCAAAGAAAATAGTTTTTCATACATATTGACGGCAGAACCCTCGTCAAACTCACACTTGTCCGATGTTTTGATAACTCCTATATTGAAAAAGGCGACCCTGATTATCGGTTCATTGAAAGGAAACCCCGACTTTTTCAACTTTTTATTTTCCATCTGTAGATTGGAATGGCTTCCACAAAGTGTGCGCTACTTACCGCTTAAATGGCGAAAACGAAAACGGTTTATTCGGTAATTTTCGAAGAAAAAGCAAGTTAGCTTTTATAATCAACGTAATTTCAATTTAATTTCAACTGAATCTTATCCTTTTTAGGGTTTCGTAGTCAATAAGGAACCCTTATAGTTTTGCCATGTCCGTCTGTCTGCGATTTAGCTCAGAGATGCTTAGCACTAGAGTGTTGGAATTTGGTATGGGTACATACATATTAATCACGCCGACAAAGTGGTAAAAAAAAACTTAAAAAAGTTGCGATAAATTTTTTTATCATCTCACCCATTGGTACGAGGTGTCGTCGGATACGTCGTTCAGAAATATTGATTTTTAAAATGCTAATTTTAAACATCAATATTTCTGAACGGTTGTCTTTGGAGATGTGAAAAAATTAATGGTAGTAGCATATGCAACGAATTTAAAAGAACAACTATAATTTTTTACACAGCTAAGTAGGCAGTTAACGAGTAAAAGTCATAAATTAAACAGTGAACTCAATTAATATATTTATAGAATCAAACAAAAACACCATTCTAAGTCGGTAATTTTGACGTGAAACTACGGAACCCTACACTACACGTAGCCCGAAACGCACTTGGCCGTTTTTTTAAATTAACCTCTCATAATGCTTTCAAATAAAACTCTGTTTATTTTAATAAGTCTTAATATTATCATAACCTAAGTCAAGAGTCAGGTAGTGAATTTCCACCGAAACTTTAGAATCGCTAAGACTTCAGATCGACTTGTAAAATGCAAAGTTTGTGTTTTAGTTGGGAACAATTCCCACACAAACTGATATCGATATGGTTGAGCTCGCTCACACGTCACAGATTTATCGTTTTATTTTACGGTCAAATGATCTCACGGGATTGGGCGTTCAACAAAGTTATATGTTACAGGAAAACCTAGCATACATCAAGGCGGGGTTCGGCGGCGAAGCCAACTCATTCGTCTATGAAACGATTTCGGAATATTACCAATTTTATATTCAGCCAAACCCGCAAGCGACGGACGGCGGCTGCGACGGAACCATCTCAAATCGCACTTTTATGAAAGTCCCTAATGACACGTGAAATCCGAAATTGCTAAGACGGAATGGAGTTCCCAAACAAACCCTAATCCGGCAAACATCCTATGTATAAGTAAGGATGAAATAACCTCAATTTCGCCAACAAGATCCTCGGTAATGTGTTGCGAATGGTACGGGTTGATAAGGAAAAACGGGTAAATAAGGAATCGTGAGAGGCCACCAGGACCGGAAAGGGTCGGGCGGG
>NDFZ01005425.1:137136-231583 GCA_002192655.3 Mamestra configurata
CGGATACACCGCAACCGGCCGCCGGCCACCACCGGACAGCTCATGTATTTCATAGCCAGAGGGTCGTTGCCGAGCACTTTTATAAAACATTGAAGTTGTACTGTGGCCAATAACTAGTTTCTAGAGCACTCACATGAACGTAATTTTTTTACGATAAAAAGCACAGTTGCTGTAGAAGTTTTTACACGTTTCGAAATTTGTGACGATTCCGGCAGAATCCATACAGTTTCAATGGAACTGCAAACTTTCTCGCAGACTCAATTCTTTTCAAACTCTTAAAGGAATGTAATACAGAACAAAATGGCTATATTTGTACCTATTCAATTTTCTGTAGAAACATTTTTGTGAAATAAAATATGAGAGCAAAGCTTATTTAAAACAAACCTTCAAAGCACTTAAGCTTTCAGACAAAAAGATCTTTCTTTCACGACTGCAATTATAATAAAATTTTCTTTTTGATCCTCAGACAGACGTAGGGAATAATGAAATTTTGATATCAATTCGCAACCAACGAAATCCCACGAGATAGTGCTTTCAAAACAACTTTGATTTCCTCCCGGCATAGTCAAAGGAGCTTACCGAGAAAAAGCGACGAAAGAAAGGAAGAAAGAAAGAAATAAAAAATGCACAGAAACACGGAGGTCGGAGTTTTTCCTGTCACCGGGCACAAACAATGCCTCCATTGTAGGGCTGTGCCCCCCGCGCCCCGCACACCCGCCGCGGTCCCGCCGAGGAAACGAGCATCTTTTGTTTCCAAGCCCGCGTCCCGCACGGAAACGAGAGCTTTGAACCCGCGGTCATCTGTTTACATCACGCCAACTAGAAAAAAAGACATCCGATTATTTGTTCTGCAGACTGTACTCCAAATACGTGTAGCCATAGGTAGGCAACGGAAGCATAGTCGATTGCTCGCGCGTAGTGCTCTCAGAAAAGTGCAATATGCACTCGAGCTTTCTGCGTAAAATATTTTATGCAAACGAATGTTTCGTAGAAACTATCATTTTTTCATTAGCGGCAACAAAATCACATTAATTATCCACTCGATTTCTCCTTTACGATCTACACATCTAAAGATTAAAGAGAATAATTAGTTTAGATTGTCGTTTGCTAGCAATAGGCAAAACTAAAAAACCAGCAAACATGCCATCTATCTATCTATCTATTGGGGTATGGTTTCCGCACTTAGTCCTGATGTTGGACCATTGTGCGTGGGCCATAGCGGCCGTCATTCCAACCAGCCAACCTCCCTCCAGAAGCAGATCAGTCCTCCTAAAGAGTTCAGGGTGTCTGTGAGTGAATTTGGTGTCCCTATCGTTTGTCTACGTATATCGGCGACGCCTGTGCACTCAAGGAGCACGTGCGACACCGTTTCCTCCTCCTCCATGCATGCTCTGCACAGAGGACTGTCTGTTATACCTAGTGTGTGGAAATGCTTATTCAGTGAGCAGTGTCCGGTGATGGTCCCCGCCACCATTCGCAGACTGCCCCTATCCAGTCGCAAAAGGCGCTTGGTAAGTTTAATGTTTAGGAGTGGTATAGCCTCCTTGGACTGCCTGCAGCCTGGTGCCGAGGTCCACCAGCGTTCTGCTTGTGTGTGGGTATGTTCTTGTAGCCACGTGCGTAGCTGGGTGAAAGGGAGTGGCACTATGGGTTCGGGTCCAACAGCCATCGTACCAGACCCCCTCCTGGCCAGTTCATCGGCCGCGTCATTTCCTAGTGATCCGCTGTGACCTTTTATCCACTGCAGCGTCACGGTGTTGCGGTTTGTCACCGTGACGCGTTCTAGTGCATTGTGGCATTCTTGTATTTGTTTCGAGGTGGTGTAGTTTCTATTTAGGGATTGGAGAACTGAGGCGCTGTCGGAGAGTATACGAATATGAGTGTCCGTGACTCCCCTGGCTTCTATGGCATGGATCGCTAGGATAATGCCCACGCATTCCGCCTGATAAACGGTATTGAGCTTTCCTAGTGGTCTGGATATTCTAATGTTGAGGTCGCTGGAGTAAACTCCAACTCCGGTAAGGTTAGGTTAGTGAAATAGTGTTAGTAGAATGGCAACCATGCCATTAGCAAGCATTACACTGGGAGCTCAAAAAGTTGTCACAATTTTAAATTCGCCCAATTCAATTAATAAATAATAGGGACAGCGCAGCTTCGCTATGTAACAATTTGAAATGAATAAAGGTTGGTTTCCGGCAGGTAACGTACTTACAACTCGCTCGGGGAGGACGAATAATAAATTATATTTTTTCCTCGGTCCACTCATTTAGATATGAAAAAATAACGCGTTGAAACCTGAGGACCGCATCTGAGAGGCTTATTTATTCACATTGCTCGCTGTTATGCTGACTTTAGAATCAATTTAGTTTTGCCTTTAAAAATTATGCAGGAATGTTGGTTATTTAAAGAAGATTTTAAGCATGTATTTATATGAAGTTCATGGGCTGGTTACTCCCCGTTAAAGAGTATTTGAAAGATAATTTCCACAAATTCTTCTATTTGTTGACCTCCTCAACCAACTATTTATGTAAATTATATTTAAATTAAATAAAGATTTTTTTTAAAAACTGTAGTATTGTGGATGCTTACACTATCCTAGGCACTACACTAACACAGTCCTCACTTCATTGCCAAATCAAAACACAAAACCAATATCTCCAGACCTTCGCGCCTAAATTAACATGTCACAAGCTACCTCATCTAGCTGCTCTACTGTGGTAGATCAAATTGTTTCGGCGGGAAATGATGTGGTGTAGCTCCACCAGTATAAACGACGCGAATTTCCCGTGCAGCCCGTTCTTTTATTGCACACCTAAATTGGATTTTCGCTGCGCCATACATATTCCGGCCACCTAGTGTATTTCATATTTCACTCAATTTTGTTAAGCTGAATTTATCAGTGTAATTTTTAAGGCTCAAATTCATGTCATTACTTGTTTTGGTGTTGATGTTATTCTATTACCGTTCGGGTTGATAGAGATGTAAATGTTTATTAAGCGACGTTTTGCAGGATATTTTGGTCGCGAAATGGGAATCACTGATGTTTTAAACTGGCCCTTTTGGCCCTTGAAGAGATCTGAATGCATGTGAATTGGTATTATTTCTGTTACAATAGAAAAAACTGACATAGTTATTTATTTATGTGTCACAGTTTGGGTCAGAAAAATTCATAGGAGGATCTTTCGACTGAATTGGTCCTGAAGATTCGGTGAATAATTAGTTGTGACAGACGGACAGACAGTCCTAACAATCCTAACAATGTCAAATAGAGGCATTCAATGTCCCCTTTATCTACATTTGAACAAAATGAATCGTGACTTACGCTACCATTAACAATAATAAACTCAACAAATAAATACACATAAGAAACTACTAAAGAGCGAAACAGTGTTCTCAAGAAAGTAGCTAGTGATGTATCGTTTACTTTCCCACGAAACTGGTTTGGAGTTACTCTAGTTCGCTAGTGTTGTATTAAATGAACTGAAATCAGTGCTGATTGTCTCTTTGGGTGAGTGGTTTCCAAGAGCTGCTACCTTGGGGTTCTGCACCCCACAAACGTAAGACACTGCCGTTCATTCGAAATATTTATAATCCATCCACTTCATATTCTAACTGCCTGGCCTTTAACCAAATATTTTGCGGTCGGCTTCCACTCCTAACTGAATGCAACTAAGTCCTAGTATTTTACACGGTGCGACAGCTTATTTGACCGCCACAACCCAGTAACTGTGTAACACGGGCTTTTGACCAACCGGAGGACTGTCAAATTTCTACAAAATAATGACGGACAGCAAAAACGCCTTAGCGTAAATTCCGAGGAGTCTCGGTATGTTACGGATGGTCATGATCACCTATCAGCGGACCGACTTCGGCAAACGCACATTTTCGAGATTAAAGAATCTCGAAAATGTGCGGCTGTTATTATTTAGCCTCTAGCTAGCTCTTTTGAGCAAGTTTTTGTTTTTGCAATAGCTTTCCATCAGGAAATCTAGGTCAAGAGCTGGCTCATAATGAAATAAAAACCGCTAAGTGCGAGTCGGACTCTCACACGTAAGGCTCCGTGCCATAAACCGAAAAAACACGCTCGAGCCCCCTTTAATTTTTTATTTAATTATTTTTTTATTATTTGTTATAGCGGCAATAGAAATACATACTCTGTGAAATTTAAAATTTCAACTGTCTACCTATTACGGTTCTCGAGATACAGACAGACCGACGGACGAACAGACAGCGGAGGCTTAGTAATAGGGTTCCGTTGGTTACTCTTCGAGTATGGAACCCTAAAAACAGTAGGTGCACAAACTACAGCTTACCTCTTCAGCAAATATTTACAGGCGTAATGTAATATTTACGTTGTAACAGTGGGCTGTCACTAAACAGTTATTATCTTTCCATTAGAGAGGCGCTCCGAGCTGGCCATCTACGCAAATGGGATGAACGAGCACACTGACGCGGATGTCAGGTTGCTGGAAGCGGTTACAATACCGAGGTAACTTTATTGTTTGGTCATGAATGGGTGGGTCAACCTTGAATTGTGAATGGATGAATAATTTTGAAATTTTGGTTTTGTAAACATTCAATGATGTATTTCTCACGAAGTGTTATAAGTAAGTTAAATTGTGTTTATAATAAAATGTTTTTTACTTATTAAATACAAAGCTTCACTGTCGCTAAATGCTGTAAACTATTTATTCTTGAAACACGCATGCTTAAAGGAATGATGACGATTCATAGCTTCTTAAATGCATGCATGCATGTTTGCATTATATACCAGCATAATACACTAATCCGAAAAAATAAAGTTAATCAAGCACCACTTAGGACGTTTGTTTAAATTTTTATCAAAGTTTTGTTGTCAACCAAATTTGACTGATGTGAGGTCTCAGAATTAAATGAAAACAAAGAAATTTTCCAAGATTTTTTTTTACAATACTTTGACTACCTTATTTACTGACTAAATATAAAGTAATCGCAACTGATTACTTTTATTCCGTGAACCGGAAACGTAATACGAGACCTCTGCTCCATTGTGTAAGACTCAATTATTTAAGTTGGGGCAAACATCAAATATGATTATATTTCTGTCCTCCGTATCGAGTGAACCGGATATTTGAATAACATGAACTGTTTGGAGTCTTAACGAGATTTTGCTACC
Source organism: Mamestra configurata (assembly GCA_002192655.3). NCBI lineage: Eukaryota > Metazoa > Arthropoda > Insecta > Lepidoptera > Noctuidae > Mamestra > Mamestra configurata. The sequence goes on from NDFZ01005425.1 coordinate 142,292, forward strand.
TTAGTACCTTAGTAGTCATTGGTCTTAACCAATGACTAAGGTCGGCGTCTAGTGTTACAGGATGTCGGATGATGTTGAATGGTCAGTATTTTACATAGAGCGACTACCTGTCGGACCTCCCCAACCCAGTAACTGGGCCAGAAGATGGCAAGACCGGTGTCCTATTTTCTGGCTTGTGAACACTCGTTATGACTGTCATATATGTACTTTACTGCTTTTGCCCGGGACTACGTACGCGCATATCCCGTTTTTCCATCCCGGACAGCCTTCCTCATGAATGTGGCTATCATATACAATTTTCCAAATCCGGCTGGCAGTTCCTGAGATTAGCGTGTCCAAACATACAAACAAACTCTTCAGCCTTATTATAGTAGTGCTTATTGTACAAATGACAGTACGGACCAATGACATAACGTGCTTTCCAAATTACGGACAAGATTCGGTATGTAATGGATGGGCAACCATCCACGAACCGTCATAGGTAACTGTTGCTTAACCTCTAAGATCTGATGGTGTGGCTGTTAACATTTCCCCACGAGCTCCTCAATCAGTAACAAGTAATTATGAATAAATAACAGTGTTACCTATTAGTCATTACAAAAGATAATGGTATGAAAGAGAAAGAAAGATATGTATAAGATCACTTTTCCTTATTTTTCCGGTGAGTATAAGTCACTCGTATATCTTGCCCTTTTTCTCCTGTTAGAGAACGATTTCGTTTATATTCATTACAAAGTGCTTGAGCAAAATATCCGCCATTATTATAATAGCTTCGTCGGTTTCAAACGAAGCTGTCTCCTTATTCATCCTCTCTTAAAGAATATCACTTGAAAATTCATATCGTAGGACAGGCGGGATTATCATAAACAATGTCTTGTGAATGGCTTTCATTTTGTACTAATATTACAACGAATTTTGAACGTTTGTTAACGTTGTTAGAGCTTAATTCTGTAAGTTTCGGTCTAGCCAACTGAAAAAAATCACGTCGGGTCTCGCTTGTCTAAAAGTAGCCTAGCACCTAACAATTTTGATCTAAAGACCTCAGAATGACAGACCCCGGCAGGGAATTCCATCTGTACGCCCTGTTAAAGTATTTCCATAAGGTTTTATGCGTTCGTCCATACGGATATCTCAATTCTACTAATTTTTAAGCAAACGTCATTCGCATCTCAGTCGCAATCTGTCAAGAAACTTTTTTACAAAAAAATACAACTGAATTCCAAATTTAAAAAAAATACAACCAACTTCCACAAAAAAATACTACAAAGTATAAAATTACTTTAATTTCGGAAGTCGGTGTCAAAAACTTTTTTACGAAAAAATACAACCGACTTCCAAATAAATTAAAAACACTACAAAGTATAAAATAACTTTAATTACGGAAGTCGGTGTTATTGGTTGCTTCTTCGTATTTAACACCAACATTCGAAATTTATGTTATTTTATACTCTGTAGTATTTTTTATTTACTATTTGGTTGTATTTGTTTGGTTTAGTGGTACCCCACACCTAACAACACCACTGGAAAGTCACAGGAAAGCAAAACACGTTTACTTGGATGATATTATTTTCTATTTCGTCCAGCTATTTTGATTTAAAAACCAAACTACTGAACTTATTTGGATACAATTTCTATGGGACCAATCGAAACGTATGTCCTTTCACAAGAAAAAATATTTTTTTAAATCGGTTCATAAATGACGGAGTTATGAGGTAACAAACATTTAAAAAACAAACAACCTTTATGAGAACCCCCTCTTTTTTAGAAGTAGGTTAAGAAAGCCTTAATTTCCATATTTTTTTGACAGATTGCGAGTGACATGCGAATGCGTACGTTGCTTTAAAATTAGTAGAATTGATACTCTGATACCTACTACTAGGGACACTTGATAATAAAACTGGCCAAGTGCGAGTCGGACTCTCACACAAGGGGTTCCGTACTATAAACACGCGTTTCTTGTATGGGAGCCCCCTTAAAGTTTTAATTTAATTTATTTTTTTATTATTTGTTTGAAAATTTTAAGTGTCATTACAGTTCTTGAGATACAGCCCGCTGACAGACAGACGGATGGATGGACGGACGGACAGTGGAGGCTTAGTAATAGGGTTCCATTGGTTACCCTCTGGGTACGGAACTCTAAAAGGCGTGTAAACTCAAGTTGCTATCAGCTCAGTGACAATTAATGTCAAAAACTTAACTAAACTCAAAATGTATAAAAAATTACCGGTGTTTTTGACAGTTTACGACTATGATGCTAATGTGAACGCTCCTTTAAACATACGAGAATTGCGTCTCTGATTTTGGCATTATAATAACATGTAATTATTTCTTAAGATACCTACCACACCTGTAGAAAGTCACTTACAAATGTAATTGGCCCCCATGTAGCATTCAAAGCAAGAACATTCATCATGAAACAATTTAAAACATACCATTAACCGTTTCAATAATAACAAAATGGCCGACAAGTGCGACATTTTAAAGTACCCCAATTAATTTTAATTAGCTCTTACGCCGTTCATTCAAAAAGGTGCCAAGATTCTTGACAAACTGAAGCGTGTAACGTAATCTTAGCTATTAAGTACAGTACACAAAAGAGTTTGGTTTGTAGGCAATATTTAACAAAATTTAGATATTTAGCATGTTGAGTAGGGGGTATGTTTAAGTGTTTGAATAAGCATTATCTCCTAGGTCCTAGTCAAAGTCTAAAAAGATACATCGCTTATTTGAAAACTACCAGAAAAGTTAATCGAAATTAATCAGTTAATTTTTATTCCACTGTGATTCGGTTAGATTTCGTGGAAACAATTAGGTATATCATCTACCTTTTTATTATGCACATTATCCTTCTTCTACCTTTTTATTTCTGAAGGTTCGGCTAAATTGATCTGTCAAGGGTCCGTCTGAATTTTCGTATTATGTTTTTTTTTTTTTTGTAACTAAAGGAAACTATATTTTTGACGTACCTCACATAATATAATGAATAACTATTAGGTACCTGTTTAGTACACAAACCTTAATTACCTACTGCCTAAACACCAAACTCCTTCACCGAGTGTACTTACTCGGAAACTTGTTATAATCTACTGAAGCCAGCCGTCTCGACACAACAAATGAACAAGTAATGGCGGAGCATTTTTGTGGAATGTGCCTGAGAGGAGAGCGGGGCTAATTTGTCATCGGTCGAGACCACGCCGAGATAGATCGCTCTGTAAGTTGATAGGTGACTTATTATTGCTGGTATCGCAGGAAACTTGTTGTTTTTTTGAAAACTGATTGTTTTTGCCATCTATTATTTTCCCATTATGAATCCTAATATATACTTACTATTACGAACGTGAAAGTTTGTGAGGACGGATGGATGTTTTATTCTTGTATTGTTCTTTCATGCAAAACTCCTAATCGGATTTTGATGAACTTTACAGTAACACGGGAAATATGGCTTATGCATGAGAGTAACGCGATTTATAAAGGGAGGAAGTATTATTTCCACGTTGTCGAGGCGCGGGTAACAGCTAGTTCGGTTTTATTACGCAAGGGTATTTTGATATATCTATTGGTAATTAACTAGTTTTTAAAACAATAATTGATACTGATTCACTTTGAAGTTATCAAATAATATTTATGTCTCAGAATAGATCGGCTTTTGAAATGGCTGCCCTTTTTTTCAAACAATAAAATTGTTTTTTTCAGATATCTGTATTTTATTTATCCTGGTTCTTGTTTTATTTTGGTTGACCCAATTAAGATTGCTATCGACGGACTAACCGGAAGACGTAAATTGACCATACTTCAATCAGAGCGCGGATTCGTTCCAAGAAATTATGTTTTCCAAGAAGTGTACTCCCAAAGGCAAAAAAAAACAGGAACATAAAGATAAATTCAAACATTAATGTTCTCACAAAATGTTACATCCTCCTACATAATTTTCCTGAAAAGAGTAGGAGTACTTTACTAGGAAAAAGAATAAAAACAAAGTCCTCACAGCGCTGCGCGGAAATGATAAAAACTTCTGATGTAGACGAATTGTAAATATGTTCCCTCTACGCTATTTTATGTTCTTTGGGACATAATATATTGCCGCAGGTTAGGGTAGTTAACCTACTTGACCTCACCTGACCTATTATGTCACCACTGTCTTTGAGAGACTTCACGAAGTGAAAAAGACAATGTCGACAGTCGAACTTTTTCATCTTGTCAGCCAGACACAGTTAAGTTAAAGTTCGTTTATAGACCTAAAAATGTGTCATTTGGAAAAAGGCATTAAAAGGAGTTAAATCGGAGCTATTGCAGTGGAAAACTTCCGTTATTTATTTCAAGTGAAACAATATTTCTGGCCTGTTTCATCACCTACGATTAAGTTCTAAATTTACCTGGCAGATAATTCCATAATAATTAGGTCCCATATTCGAATTTATTCGGTGATTATTGGCTATTCGGAGGTCGTGAAATAATATTTAAACTCCCACAGAAAGGCGTGACGTGACAATTTAACAACAACGATTGTTCGTAGTACAATTTCCACAAAAAATATTTATTGCATTGTCTCCCCCACTTTAAATTTAGTATCAATAAAGGCAAAATGATACAAATTATATCTAATTACTTACCTAGTAAAGCGAGATCTAATAAAAACAATTTATATGAAGCTATTAAACCATAAATAGGGTTATCAAGACAGTAATTCCTGTAACTGATATTGTAGTATGAACGTGACGCAACTTAGGAATTATTTGATTATTAAATAACGAAGCCAATTCCTTATTATCCGGGATCGTTACTTCTATAGTAACTACTAGGTAGGTACTTATCGCCTAATACTACTACTTAGGCTCCGCGCAAACGGGCCACTGACCACAGCCACCGGTGGCTGGCGACAAGCTGTGTACATGATTTTTAACACGTTTTGTATGGAATCGCCGCAAACGTGTAGCGAGTGGCGTCCCCCGCGACACGCCGCCAGTGGCGGCCACTCGTGACTTAGTGTCCGTCACATGACACCGGTGGCGGCCACTCGCTACTTAAAAACGCCGACACTCGTGGCACCTCGAGGTACCAAAGGACGTAGCGCGCGACAGCCACGGGAGGCTGTGGTTGATGGCCCGTTTGCGTGGAGCCTAGCTGTACGCAGTTTATTTATGTTGATCAATTATGTGTACCCTAAGCTCGACTGGTAGAAAAGGCATATGGCACTAAGTCCGCCATTTTACAGTTTTAATAAATAAATTATGATGTGTTACAAGCTTTTGTCCGCGACTTCGTACGCGCATATCCCGTTTTTTCCTGTTCCCGTAAGAATTTCGGGAAATCCAATCCAAGGAACCAAATTTCAGCTTTCTACTACCAGTATTTTTGACTGTGCGTTGTCTGTCGGTCACTCAGTCACTCAGTAACGGAAGTGTTGTATAATTATTGATATGCCATATGTTTTTCTCATGTCAATACATTAAGATGTAGGTCACTAGAATCACGTTTCAAAAAGTTATTTTGGAGTCCCATGTATTAAAGAGCCTAGCCTATTACCACTTACTGGGTGCAAATTAAAACGCCGGCGGATACTGAAATTCCAGATTAAATAACCTATGATACTTTGCACCTCATGCTAAGGTGTAATGCCCCGATCCTGCTTAAAAGCCACGGAGGTAGTAAGAACTTGGGTATTCGGCTGCAAATATATTTATTTCCAGACTACCTTATTATTCAGGAACGTACCTTCTGATACTCCTAATCATCAAGCTGATTATTTGTTTATGAACTTAATAGAATGTTCATGTGAAAAGGTTTTCCTTATGGGGAACTTAGTTTACAAATAAAAACAGATTTTAATGGTGATACCGGTGGATTGATTCGATATATTTTATCTTTTGGAAGAAAGAAGTTTTGTTCTATATCTGGTTTTTCTGGTTAATATTGCGACTTGAAACTGAACGCTTTTTAAGTACGAGAATGAGCCTTCAAAACAAAAACAAATCAGTATTTGGACTTAAATCAACATGGAGACAACGCGTATATCAAATGAAAATAGTGATTACTTAATTCCCGAGACTAAACCAAAGCAAGAATGTTCAGTTTAAGTAGCTTTGTAACGTAAAGGGTTCAAATAGGACCAAATCCCTACGGCGGCGGCGGGCAATGAGGGCCGTCTAAAGAAACAACAATAATATTTGACAAAAACTTTTTCTGGGAATAACTTTATAAGAATATGATTAAGTAAATAAAGGCAATCGTTTTCGGAATCATAATTATACCTGGCAATTGGAGTCCCTTTCAATTAATATTTTGTTTTACTTTTCATTATCCTTTTACTATTTTCCTAAGGTTCTCTTTCCACCAGAGATGTGCTATCCAGCTATGCTGCTAGAATGTCAAAGCTAAGCTACGAAACTATGAGACCATTTCCACTGATGCTAAGCTGTGTGCGGAGCGATTAAGATATGCTATGAAAATGCGCCAACACAAAGTAGCTATGCGAGGAAGATGCGCAGCTCGAGCTATGAGACGTTCTTTTCGCACATTGCGAGATATAAAATGACTTTTTGCTTCCACAGTGTCAGGTCTACTTTCGGTGACAAAAGCACGCCTACTGTAGGTACACTGCTCTGCACATAGCGTTGCATAGCAACGTTGCATAGCACATCTCCGGTGGAAAAGCAGCCTTACAATGCGTCATTTCATCAAGGTATGCGACATAAGCCTAATGTGAAATTTTGTGAGGATGGTTGGAGTTGTGTGGATGGATGTTGTTGAGTCTTTCACGCAACAACTTCTGAATGGATTTTGATTAAACTATACAGTACATTAGTGTAAAATATATAATATGTCACCAGAAAATTGCAAACGCCGTATGATTGTAAAATATCGCGGAAAATTGTAAACTATTTAATTTGAATGGGATTTACTGTATGATTTTTTCACAATAACATCGAGAGATTATAATATCATAAAGATTCATTACAATCTTACAGTCTGCAATTTTCCGGTGATATTTACATCATAATCACACATATCATGGTATAATTCATGGAAGATGGAAGTACTAATTCCACGCAGGCAGATGCGCAGGCGGCTGCTAGTATCCAAAAATATGGATACTAGCGGCCGCCTGCGGATCTTTTCTTTCTTTAATTAATACTTATATCAGATTCCAACTCTTTATAACAGTAGTAGTACATATAACGGTTTAAGAAGCTTGATGAGGCATCATATACTCTCAAACGCCAAATTAATTACCCCAATTTCGTTATATATGTTCCTCCATCAAAGAGCGAAGTTAGAAGGTCCCTATATACACATCATGGTCCGGAAAATAGAGAAAAAGAAATGTTATATGAAGGGTGGCACTAACTGGACAGTAATTACAAATGCCTCATGTTACCTCCGTCGCTCCTACTTTTTACTCTCTTTGCTTTCTGTCATACACGGGAGTTTTTTTAAGGTAGGTAATAAAAATATGTTTTCTTTGCATGTCCTATTTCATATTAAAGTGTACAGGTCAACTCTATGAAAATTTCATTGAAATTGAGGACATGATATTGAATAAATGGAAATTTTTAAAAAAACCTTGATTTTAATTTGATTATGAGCAAATATTTATTCAATATCAAAAAATCTAATAAAAATGCATTTACATTTATTCAGAATTTATTTGATTCAGGTTAAAAAAAATATTGAAAATGCTCCATGCGAAAAACAAGCCGGAAAATCTAAATCTAGGTTTTTGTATGTGCCTGTAACATAGGGCTCAAAACTAAAATGCTAGCTAGGTACATTCCTATAGAGAACCAAAATATAAATATAGCACCACAAAACACTAATCAACCCATAAATTTACCAAACTTGTTTTCACCAAAAGCTAAGGTCAAATCCCGACTGTTTTGCGCTTGTCAATTTCCATTATTATTCCTCTCATCCTCTGGCAAAATATAAAAAAATCGACACGAAAACGTTCTCGCTGCTAAATTGTTTCCTTGTTCAGAAATATGAAACGGCGCTCGGTAGAGAGGCAATTTGTCGCCAGTGATCGTTGGTACTTACCCAGGTTCACTCGACTGCCAGCAGAAGGGTCTAGCGTTTCAATTAATCCTTTAATTGCATTAAACCGGGTTAAAACTGCCGTCAAACTGATATGTGTGTAGGATTTTGGCGAAAAAATTCGGGGAATTTGTATTGGTTGCACGCACTTTAGGTGAGTGGTTCCGGTAGGCGAAAAGGGTCCATCGCTCCCCAAGGGTGCCCTACACAGTGAGTAAGGATGTCAAGAGCTAGGAAGTAGTATCCACTCGCTACGTTTATAGCAACACGGCAACCAATTCGTCTGTCAAGTAGGTACGATATTTATTTCAATCCCCACAAGGACTGTTGTTATTTCAACCCCCAAACATATATGGCGATGGCCAACTGATATATTGCACCCTGTATTTTATATAATAAATTGAAATACGAATCTTCGACTTCGATTTATTACGAAGTACAAACTTGGTCATTAACGCAACGTCAAAAGTCAATGGAACAAAGCAGGATGCTTCGTACGAGTCCGAATTACAAACCATATTAGGAACAGTTTGCTTCGTTCCACAACTCAAATAGCAGATGTAGCCAACACAGCTGCTAAATTAAAGGGTGGGTCATATCTGCCGTATGCCACAGGGAAACTGGGCGCAAGTAGCCACGGATTGGGTCCCAACTACCAGGAGCCGGCGACGCGGTAGACCCAAGAGGAGATGGCGAGACGATCTGGACTCCTACCTAAAGGATTGGGTTCGGGAAGCCCAGGATAGATCAAAATGGCAAAAAGGAAGGAAGGCTTTTGCCCTGCAGTGGGAAACTACGGGTTTATAATAATAATAAAAATTTTGAAATAAATAAGTTAATTCTAATCCAACTTACGGTGTTTTTCCAGAAAAACTTTTTTAAATAAATAAATACAGTGTTGAAATAAATTTGTACATGGGCTAAATCGCATATACAGGTACTGAATTTCAGCACTCGTGACCAGTATCCTCATTTTCAACAGACATTTTGCCTGTTTTCGGGGCTACAATTTTATCACCCACACCAGCAACTCCGGGGATACAGTTGTAAAATTATACTAAAACAGCAGAAAATTAATTCTGGTCCTCTTTAAATGTAACACGAACGTTTTCTAATTTAAATTTCGTCATTCAAACGCAATTTTCACCTGGGGAGAGAAAACAGATTTTTTATTTTTTTCAGTAATTTTGTTAACACGCTAGACGCCAACCCGCGTGTCCACGAGATTAGAAAAAAACGCGAGGTTGGGTCCGTGAGGCCTTGATTGAATCGTACAAAGCGTTCAACCTCCGTTGTTGGTGTTTACTCAGCGTCTAGTTAAACTAACTAAAGAACCTCCACGGAAGGTTTTCATTAAGCTTGTTTGCCGTCAGTCTCGGTTGGAAGGTTAAGAAGTGTTCGTAGCTGGCTTAGGAGACGCCTATTTATATATATATTTTTGCTTACTCTTTTCATAATTTTTTACTGAAGCGTGGATATATTTTAAGAATATCATACATGGCTTATGTTTTTCGCAGTTTGTTTTGGTAGCCTAACTTTATATATATTTTGTGAAAGCCAACTTAAGGTAATCGTGGACGTGCCTGCGCTTCGGTTGCTGAATATTCGGTTCGTGCATCGTTTTCATATTATGTTTTACACGCTTCATCGTATGCTCCTGTATTGACAATTTTAAAAACAACCATTTCTGATATTTTTTAGTTTAAACACCTGTGGAATGATTTATAAAAAATCGTAAAAGCATGCTTAAACAGGAATGACAAATAGATACGAGTAGTTTAAATTGTTAACCTTATATGTAAATTATTGTAATTGTAATAGACCTGTGTAACAAAAAAGATTAAAGAATGTGTACATCCTCATCTTTCTGACAGACAAACTCCTTGACAATTCAAAAGAAATAAATAAATAAATTCATTATTATGCCAAAAAATAAGTGTCTGTAAATTGTTTAATTGAATGAAATTAAAAAGTATGACTTTTGTTTAACACGTTATATTCTATTTGTCTATGTAAAGGTAATGATGTTTTTATTAGCACCCGTAGGTACCTTAACTTAATATTACTTTTTATCTAATAAAGGTCCTAAAAGTAAAGAATAGTAAACAATTAGGTGAGCTCGGCGGCAAAAGGGTCCTTTCAACATTACCTTTGCTAAACTGATAAGGGACTAATTTGATTTTTCTTTTATTAGGTGCAACTTTTCGGAAAGTTAAGAATGTGTACTAAACAGGCATATCCTTGATTTTAAATAAAGTAATTTTGCCCTGACAAGCGTTGTCAAAACGTTGTCAGTAAAATTATTAAAAGTTTTATAAGAGGTAACCCATTCAAGGTAGCAATTTTATGTATATATGTACCTGTTTTTGTCGATTTTAAAATTGACTTTGAATCAGCTTTTTATAGAAGAAAAAACCATTCACTTCATGCAAACATAGCTATTTATAAATCATTGTACTCATAAAATCGTTAATTTTAGTTTCTATAATAATTCTATTCTTAACGATACTTTATGGCCATTAAATTCTAAAGATATACAGCCTCGTTCATACATTAGACACAAAACAAAATTCATAAATCTTAATATTTGCTCCGCGAAAGTTTCGGTACGTACTTAATAAAGAAACCGAAGTACAGTTAGTAGGTACTTATAAATCTATCTGCTAATTTTCCGTAAAATGTTTCAATGTTAGTCATTAGGTATGCTGAAAATAAGTATATAGAAATACGACGAAGTAAGTTTGTACTTACCTCAAAAACTATTCTTTAATTTACTGTCAGCGCATACTAGTATGAACCAGACAATGTATAAAGAACAACGAGTTAGTCTCAAAAAGTATTCATATTAAATCCAAACACGGAAAATATTTATAGGCCCATGTTGATTTATTGTTTTATTGGTAAAATCAAATAACATGACTTACACCTGGCTTCCAAACGGCTGATCATCCCAAAATCACCTGACAACGAGTCAAATCACATGTCGACTGTTGCGATTGGTGAAATGAAATTGCAGCAGCCAATCCAAATATTTGAAATTTATAAGATTTCACAATCGATTAATTTCGATTAAAAATCAGGAGTTTTATTAGGCTTTCAGAACTTTGTAGTGGGTTTATAAATTCGTTCCTATTTTCCGTAGCGGTAACGGTAAAGAAATATTCAAACTTTTTTGCAGGATAATATTTTATTTTTACCAACTCTGCTTGCCGTTCCGGAAAATAAGCGGTTTCCATAAACACCGCTCACCTAATTGCCCGTAAATTATTGCATTGTTTTGTTTTGCAACTAGAACGTTTAGCTGTAAAATACAATACAAAATGTGTTTATTTGAATTCAGCATTCGAACAAAACAAAGCTCAAGTTCCATTGCAATTCTTACTTTTAAGTTCCCTTAATACAAAAGGTTACTTAAAAACCGGCCAAGCGCATGAAAGGTTCCGTACCATCGTACAAGATTTAATAGTATGTACTTTTTATTATTTGTTGTTATAGCGACAACAGAAATACACACTCTGTGAAAATTGTAACTGTCTACTTATTACGGTTCATGAGATACAGCCCGCTGACAGACAGACGGACGGACAGGCTTAGTAATAGGGTCCCGTTTAGGTGCGGAACCCTAAAAATCAACTTAAAATAGAGTTCCTGGCGATATGCGTAGAAATATTCACTAATTCTAAAGTCAAATTCATATACTCTAGAAGTCTAAACAATGGCAAAGTACCATTTTCGATTGTCGAAATGCCAAAATATAAGAGATTTATCACATGTCATTTCGACAGCGTTTGTCAATCTCATACGTTTTTGACGTTTTGACAATCGCCATCACCTTATTACCGCTCATAGAATGCGGCTTGTCTAGAGCTTAAAGTTAAAATGATTGGAGTTTACTTACCGAATATCACTATGAGCGGCAGATGCATGTTTTGGAATCTGAAAACAAAAAACAAGACGCATGAATAATTAATTTATTTGAATGATACATTAACTACAGTTTGGTATGCAAGCTGGAAATAAACAGGGTATTGAATAACATCCTTTAAAAAACAATAACAATGATATACCGAATCATGCCTGACCAATTTTTAACAGACTTAAAAAAGGAGGTTATTAATTCGAATCCGTATGTAATATTGTCAATATCGCACAGTTTTAACATATTGAATCATCATCACCAATTCTATCATTTAACCCAGGGGCTCCCAAACTGTGCGTCGCGACTCCGCAGGGCGTCGCGGTGCTTTCCCAGAAGCGTCGCAAGCAACAGAAATTGAGTAAAGAAATACTATGTTTTCCTATTTTTAAGTTTCCTATTTTGAAAAAAAAACTGTTTAAGATCAATAGCTAAGTTTGCAATAGATACATTGTCGAACATTTATGGACCTTAAGCACACATTTTATACAAAAAAATTATAACACTCGAAAGGGAAACGCAGTATAAAAAAGATTGGGAACCCCTGCTTTAACCAACTATTCTGGGGTCGGCTTGCAGTCTTACCCGATGCAGCGTAATGCCATTTTTAAGTGGAGCTGCTGCCAATCTGAAGCCGTTACGGATGGTCAAGTGACCTCTCATCAAAGATCAAGGAGTTACAGCTGTTTAACGTGCTTGCTGAGGCACGTAGGAGTCACGTTATGTATTGGAAAGGGTTGAGCCATAACGGAAAGGGTTGAGTGACCTATTGTGAGGCACTGGAATAAGGTACACAATTCTGGTGGTGTTCTTTTTAATGTAGTGTAAATGGACAATCTGAATAAGTAAGTATTAAGTACTAACATATTTTTAAGCTTTACTAACAATTTTGTTTGGAGTTATGTTCTGAAATCAAATTATAAATAAAAATAACACAGAACGACCTCAGCAAGCGTTACTTATCCTTGAAAATCCACCAGTGTAGTAGCTCTTATTATTTAACCGCAAGCCTCGCAACATGTCGAAATATTTAAGTAGATAGGTACAATGGTTAACCAATACACGCTTTCCCAAACATGTAATATTATTATGTAAAGCACAGAAACTCCTCGTCCCGACAGGGTTTCTCAATATCCTATAAGTAGGTACCGATAGAGCCTGGATCTACGATACTTTGGTCCTAAGCACCTCTCAGGATCGGCCAAGTATATCGAGAAAACTGGCTTTGTTGTTCATATTGGATACTATACTAGTTGCAATTTATTGAAGATGATATTTGTACGAACTTAAGTATTTAATATCTACTTTAATAATCAGCCAATGCGAGTCGGACTCGCACAAAAGTACACAAAAATCCGAACGAAATCTGATTTTTCAACATGGAATTTAAAACCATAAACCAAAACAAGTTTTACTGTAATCGTAAAAAAATATCTATTATCTGATTTTTTTTACGGAGACATAATGTAGTCATTTACTTATAGATTACAGGAAAACCTAGAAGAAGTTTAAGGTTTTAAATTACATGTCAAAATACATGATTTATTCTAAACCTTCACGCGATCTTTTTTTTAAATAAATTTATGTGGAATTGTGGATATTCGTTAGGCCTCTATTTAAATAAACGTCAATAACTTAACTCATTGAAGCATGAAGCTGAAGTTTGTCAGTCGCGCAATCTTTCTAAGAAATAGACAGGAACACCGATATTTTTCTTCCAAATTAAGATCAGTTCGGTGAAACAAAGAAATCATGCTCGGAATACCTTTCACGGAGCTCGCTTTACATTTGATTATATTTAATCCGAAATCTGAGATAAAACGTCTGACTGTTTCGAATCAATCTAGTCTGATTCGATTCGTACCCTAATAACATCATATTTATTTTATACAATCTCAAATCAAGAAAAACGATTGTCAAAGAAACTGTATCATCAAAGCAAATCAGCTTATTTCTATTTAAAATCAAGTAAAACCATTTTTTTACAGTCATTGTTAGTATATGGCAACCCTAAACATTTAAGGTCTGGGCTCCGATCGTCCAAAAAGACCTTAGTGAAAGTGCCATTTGTAAGCGACCGACGCGTCTCAGTTGATTCCATCGTGTACATTAGTAATGGTGGTCGTACATTTTTAACTACAAAGTTGAATTTAACTAGTTCTACCAAAATGGAAGGTTCGTCCGTGCCTTAAATTGGAGCCTACTAGTGGGTAAATAATTTACGGAACTGTTGATTTTTATGAAAATATTAAACCTCTTCACAGATTAAAGTACAACATTTAAAATACCTGAATAAATAATAATCCATTTATAAAACGTCGGTATTAAATACGTTGTTAATGAAATTATTCAATTTGAACATGTAATTACGTGAATGATGACTTTTAACGCAATTATTATCTCCTTAATTCCTGTAACGACGTTATTATACAAATAGCTATCGACAATTTGAATATCATTCATTCGCGAAAATTGAATATCCAATACCTACTGAATATTTTATCGTAATTCAAACGAAATTGAATATTTTCGATAAGAAATCTTTTGGGAATGCGTACCTACCTACGCAGTACTTACATTTCTATTTTAGCACTACAAAATTATATCGAATACTAACTTTTCGCCTCGGCTTCGTTCCCGTGGTGTGCTACACAGGAAGCGTGCATTTTTCCAGGATAAAAAACCAAGCCTAAGAAACTCAGCGAGAGTGTAGTTTCTCCTAGTAAAAGATTTGTCATCGTCCAGAGATTTTTAGCTTTTTACAACCCATTAACAAAGAAGCAATTTTACCTCTTTATTAAATTTTACGTGAGGAATTAAAATGGCGGTTTGGCAGCGTTCGTATGGAAAATATGTCAATTTATTCTTCTATATTAATCTGACTATTGAAAAATTTGCCCTTAGATAGATAAAATATTGTATTTTATTAATTAAAAATCTAGAATTACACGCTAGAAAATGAATTCATTTCAATCATTCAACAAAGAAGGAAATGGGTCGAATGAAGGGGAAGAGCTCTTCGTAGGCAGCAGGCATCTTAGGGCTGCTATAATGGCTTTTTTCATAATTTGATACCTTTGAGTATTTGACCATTCACGCCGAAAAAAATCACGCAGTAAATTAGAGTAGGCGAAGAACAAAGAAACGATGGACGGACTTCGTCTCTCTCTCGCACTAGAACAAAGATGAATTTAACAAGTATGCCAAATGCCAATATGCCAGACTCTTACCGAAAGACGAGCCTAGCAATGGACAGAGTTGTGGGGAAAACGGAGAGGCTCTGCCCAGCAGTGGGACAAATTAGGCTAGATAGATAGATAGATATTACGACCACTGGCATAGAGAAATATGGAAGGAGTAGGTTGCACCGATCCCAAGGCAATAATAAATTGACTCTATTCATAAAAGCTATTATAATTTTATAAGTCACACACATAAAATTAGTGTTCAATATCTCATGATCAAGAATACGGTTTTTGTAGCTTAAATACCACATTTATTGTTTGATAAAATGTATCTACCTACATACACATAAAAGAAAGTGTTAGGTATAACGGTCTTTATACATTAATCGAAATAAAAGAAACCAATTCTTTAGGGAGGTACCTACTTTAAGCAAGACATCAACTCAACACTCAGTGGATTAGTCTAAAAGCAATTTAAAAGTGTACCCTTGACTGTTGGTCGAGTGGTTAGTGACCCTGACTGCTAAACCGGAGGTCGTGGGTTCGATTCCCACCCAGGACAAATCTTTGTGTGATGAGCATGATCATTTGTTCTGTGTCTGGGTGTAATTTGTCTATAATATGTATGTATTTAGAAATATATAAGTATGTTTATCAGTTGTCTGGTTGCCATAGCACAGGCTCTGCCTAGTTTGGGATCGGATGACCGTGTGTGAGTTGTCCGAAGAAAAAAAAAAAAAAATTAAAACGTCTAGATGAAAATATTCTAAAAAAGAAAATACCTCTCAGTTTAGCAATTCTGTTTGTCTATTTTCGGCCGTGTGGCCTGGTTTCAACTTCAAGGTTTCTATACTTTCAAACACGTGATAATGAACGTCGGTCAATCTGTACATAATCTTTTAAAAGATCCGTCCGTCAGGAAGAAAAACGGGGAACCATTATATGATCACTCTTAAAAGATTACAGGAAAACTTTAGAGAAGTTTATGGTTTTAAAATAACATGTTAAAAAATATGATTCGTTCGGAACCATTGCGAGCGAGATCTGGATAAAGTTTTTTTTTGTCACGGATAGAATAGTTTACTTTTTATAGGTACCGGAAAAATGAATAGGCCAGTCAAATTAGCTTGGAACCTTGCAAAAAATCCTTTCTCCCTTCCTTTAAAAAAAATAGGATAGTATAGCACGGATTAAAAATGTTTAATTTACTGACAAACTTTTAGAGCTCCAAACAAACATGCCAGTTAATATTTGTTTCCCATCGAGCAGTTAATGAAAATAGATGTTTTTTTTATTTTTAAAAAACGAAAACGCGGTGGTTAACTTTTTGCGGGATACATTTTAACATAATTTCCTCTTCACATTAATGACAAAAAATCAAAGTTAATAATTATTGCGAAGTTAACCTAATTTTCGGCGTAAATAAAAAAACGGCTAATGCCTATTATTTATTTATTAAAAATTCATGCAAAACAAACGTTCCAAGTCGGAAAAATATTTTTATGTATGGTGAAAATGAAAAACAAAAAAGCGACATTTGTACGGCAACAAAAAGAACCGCAACGCCATCTATCCTGTCAGCGACGAACTACCAAATCGTGCATCGCGCAAACAAAGTTCTCCGTGCGATTTGAACATATACAACAGTCCGAATATCAACTATCGGGCAGTTGTCCACCAGACACAACAACCGTCTGGTCGGAGGATCCTCCCATTTCAGTGGAGGTGTGTGGGACTTTACTCTCTGTACTGCATACCTCTATAACTACACGTATATTGTTCGCAACAATTCAAACTATTTTATTCGAAAATCCTTTTTAAATAAAGAACAATAAAGCATGTAAAATAAAACAATGCAAATAGGGAAAATATAGGCCGCATGTGCTGTATTGTTTTTTCTATTAAAGCATGAAGTTTTTGAAGATAAGTAATAAAATTGAATTTATGACTCCATCGCAACCCGAGAAGGTGCATTGAAAGTTTAGGAGTCGAGCGGCATTCCAGTCGTTATTAATGATAACAAAGTAAATTATATTCGCCTAAGTGTTACTGACGAATAAATAACTTCTTACATTTCATTATTAATATGATCTTAGCTAGCTATATTCTCAGCTCAGTGGGTACCTACTGTATTCAAGTTATTTTTAAAATAATAAGAATTCTCACAGTGAAACCAAGTTTCACCAGTACGCCGGAATTTTCACACTGCTCGCAATTTCGCAAAATTGTACCTACCAAATGCCTTAATTTAAAAAAATGTACCAACAGCTAATATCAGAAAATGTTCCCAACTTTCTCTTAGTTGTATTATTAAAAATACAAATGGACATTTCTGAAAAACATTCGGGCGGAAGTTTGAAAGCGGTTTAACTCCGTTCATTATAAAGTTTATTCAATCTGCGTTTAATGATGTAAAAGGAAATTAATATACTCAATGTTGGAGTCCTACTAGGAATTAGAAGGATACGCTCGTGTAACCCGCGACATTCCAATATCCTTTCTTTTTTTTTGCAATTTACTGCTCAGTACAATGATTAATGTTAAAAAAAATCTTTGTCGTAACAAATATGTACATATATGCCGTTTATGCATTAATACAACTGTCCAAGTTAAACATTAGACGATTGCTTGACTATTCCATTATATCATGACAATTCAGACTAATTTAAACTTCGGGAAATTTCCCTAATGGCGATTTAAATACTTCGAAAAATACATATTTTTCCCGCGAGCGTTTTTTGGTTAATAACATACGGTCTAATAGTGATCTGCTAATTACAAATAAGCGTAGGATAATTTTAATTTCGCGGGCTACCGTGGTGCTTTCGCCTTAATAAGCGTGTGTTTAGGCCTCGCGTTGACATTCATTTGGGGCGAACTAATTTAACTGTCGGTTGTAACTTGTTTGCGTCAACCACAGAGTAAAGAGCGCCACGCCGGCAACGATTAGAGACTCCTGAATGATTTCGGATATGGCCAGTCTCAACGGAGACCCATGCGCGCTGGCGCCCATGGTGTTGGACGTAAGATAGTGCAACGTGCGCAAACACAGATGGATTCCGTCTTCCATTAAGTGCATAGTCCGATGGAGAAATCCGACAAGGCCGAAGAGAGATCTGGCGCAGGACCAAACTCCCGACTGTCACAGAGAAATTCCTAATGGAAAAGCCCAATAACACTTTTAGCCCGACCTGGGAATTAACGTAACTCAGTCTGTCTGTTTGTTTTTACGTTAAGGCTGGGTTATTCGGGCCTGTTGGCATTGAAAACGCTACCTCCGCTGAGGACCCCTCATGTTTAACCCGACGATGTTATACGATGTCCATCCGATGACCGCCGACATCTACACCACAGTATAAAATATTTGCAGTTGTTTTACTGACCTGTTTTTCCGCTGAACCAATTACGATGGTTTTTGGTAGATTGGACAATTGAGATGAAGATAGGATATTTTTCATCCCGGAAGTACGTTTTCTCGGGAAAAATTCAAGGGAATAAAGCTCATGTTGTTTATAGAATTTCCAAACTTGAGCGGGCAAAGCCAGTGGCAGAAGCTAAATGCTTAATATGCTTGGCTGAAATAGCGGCCGACAGAATTGTTAGCTTGGTTTGTATGGAAAAGGTTTGACAATGCCGTCAGTGGCCGAGGCGGTGTTTCATTAGCGTTACTCTGTGGCGTCGACAAAACAAATTGTAACCATGGTTGCTCGCTATTAATATTTGTCGCAACTGATTGTTTTGCTAAAGTACGGAAAAATACTTCTTGTTTGTTCACTTCCGGTGATGAATGTGTTTTGTTGAATTGGACAATTTTTTTTTGAAAATAAAATGGTTTATTTTTTTTGTTGTTTGTGGAGTTATGTCATAATTATTTTTTAAACGTGAGAATTAGGTATCCAACAAGACCTCCTAACCGACATTTTTAGTCAAACTGCTTTTTTAACTGATGCTGCACCAATCTCACACTCTACAAAGATAAAAATCAACTACATTTTTTGTTTTAATCATATCTGTTCACAAAAAAAAAAATTAATGGTTTTTTGTGCTGTGTGTGAACTTTTGACATTCTGAGCTACGCGGTCGGTAAACCATAGCTATCCATTTTATTTACATTTCGTACGCGAGTCAGATTTTGCTTGTTCTTCCCCCGAATTCTTTAACTAATACGTTATACGTTACTTTAGCACTTTAGAACGTTCATAAAGTTTCTATTCAGTCGTTATAAACTTGTATAAAGGATCCGTGGCATCGTGAGATTTAATTACGCAAAATAACATTGAGGATCTGGACAAAAATATTAATTACAATTTTTGCGATTGAATTCTAAGAACGAAAACATTTTAAAAAAAAATGTTATATAATTTTCTAAAACGGCAAAAAAAAAATATTGTTCGTGGTAATCAATAAACCCAAAAACTTTTTTCAAACGTATTTTTATTTGGGTACTTTTATTATTTTATTGCGGTATCCAAAAAAATATAACTACCGCAGAAAAGCAACAACTCATTAGAATAAAACTCAGAAAAAAGTATTAAACAATTAAGAAGCGACTCACTATTGCTTGAAACGTAATTTAAAACTCCAAGGATACAGCACAAGTGCCTTATTATTCATACTAAGCAAGGAAACTTGGGGAAACTTTTATAAACACTTACCGGGTTCGGAAAACTTCGCCGGCCGACCACGAGAAGTTGGAAAAACTTAAGTCATAACACAAAAACACTGTCCTTCCCGCAAATTAGTCATGGCAATACTTTTTGCATCATTAAAAGTTTGTTTTGCATTGTTTATGGGTCGGAGGAAACTGGCGCGAAAACGTCGAGTATCGGGAGAGCAGCGGCGGGTGAGATGGACGCGCCGAGCGGCTGAGAGGTCCGCGAACGACTGAGCCGAGCGCAGCGCAGCCAGCGCGCTCCCATCTATTTTATATAAACGCCTTTATATACCGATTTATATATTTACCCGCACTCATACATATTTAACTTTTTTCCCATTTCACGTCGTTTATTCCCCGTATGTAAGGCTCGCGGCCGGCGTAGGTAGCGCGCGTGTGTGCTCCGCCGGAGCTGAACCAAACGAACGCCCCGCGCTCCTATTTACGTGTTTTTAGAAAGGGTAAAGCTTTTATACCTTTCCTTTCTACTATTTCGCTCTGTAGTTGAGCGCAATGCTCTGAATGCCGACCCACGAAATATTTCGTTTCGATTTATGAGTTTCATTTTTGTGAGTTATATTTGTGCGCTTGAAATGTTTTATCAATTTCTATCTGTTGCGATTTCGTCTGGAGTCTAGCTTGAGGTGAAACGTTATTTTCTTTTTCTTGCACAATGTTACAAATACGAATCATCATGGTGACTTTCAAACACTTTTCAAACTTAAATATATGTACGTTATGTAGTTGTGTAGTTTTATCAACGAAAGTTACATAGACAATCTCCTAGTTACCCATGCATCTTTTGGAACGAGCTCGCTCGCTGTTACTTCGCATAAATTACTTGTAATACTAATTGCGAAACCCATATGAACAGCTGATATAGAGGCATCAGATAAAGAAATTTATGTTTAGCGTCCGCAACCCATGCTGTCGGCGTCGCCGTCATTTCAAATTTACGACAGTTGTGGTGCACTGGTACTGCGTGAACGGTGCGGGGCGAGTGCGAGGCTAGTGCGGGGCGAGTGCGAGCGAACATGGGACGTGGCCAAACGCATCGATCACTCTTTATTACTATCCACCGTAGCTCTCCAGCATACTGTCGGTAATCGATCGTATGTTGGGCCTTTTTATTAATTTTACAATTCCTATTTATTGGCCGGAACTGTATTTTGTTCGTTCAGTATTGTTTCGGTTATCAGGTTTGAACAATACAGTATATTTTATCGGATATTTTTTATGCATTTGTTCTCAGTGCCAATTCTGCTGAAAATATGTTTGTTTGGGAATTTACACACTGACTTTTTTTTACTACTGTAAAAACTGTTAGTTTACAAAGTCCTGCAAAAAAAAACCTGACTGTAATACACAAGACTATGTTTTTACTAATCTACACGATCAGTAAGCTTCAAATCCCTCATCGAAATCCACGGATAAGTCCACAGTACCATCACTTATTTCCCATGACATCGTTCTTAAAAGAAATCCCGACACTGCAGTTTGTGTACTAGCTACTACTCCTAACTCCAACCGCCCAATATTTGTGAACTCATAATTACTGGTAGTTTCATCATAAATATAATATTTTGTTGACTCTGCGTGGGAGCGCTCTTTGGCAAACGCAGGTTATTAAACAACAAGCTACCGCCCGCGGCTTCGCCCGCGTTTATGTCGAAAATTATCCCAAGGGAACATATTCCCGGGATGAAAAGTATCCTATGTGTTATTCCCGACTATAATCTACCTCTGTGCCAAATTTCATCGAGATCCGTTCAGCCGTTCTGACGTGAAAGAGTAACAAACATCTATCCATCCATCCTTACAAACTTTCGCGTTTATAATATTAGTAGGATCGTTCGAATTAAGGTCCGTGTTTAACCGCTTTTGGTTTAGCGTTAGTTCTCATCAGAAACCCAATTTACACAGATTATTTTGGAATCAATTAATGGTAATTCAGGTGTTCCCAAAAGGCAGAGTTTACCACAGTTGGGGTAAGGAAAATACCTTTTGCTGGGGAGTTTGTTGCGCCACTTCTTCTTCCCAGCTAAAACACTAGGAAGTGGTGACGGGCGGGCGTTTTGGGGGACTGTCTTTATGTAGAACTTTGATGTTCAAAAAGTGCTGGCACTCAGCCTAATTTGAATAAATGACTTTTGAATTTTGAATTTTAACCCAAACTTTACTCAGTCAATATCCGGCTAGTTTAATTTTCCTTTTGGTGTATATTTTTTTTTACTTGAGCTTATTGCTACATAATCAGCTTTTAATGTTCCCACTGCTGGGACTCCGGCCTCCCTTCTCTGAGAGCTTATTGTTAAGGTTGGGTTTTATCAAAAAAAAATGATCGAAAAATTCAGGTAAAGTTCAACAAACTAATATACAAGTTTGATAACATCCACTTCTGAATTAAGAATTTTTCGTTGAGTATTTTCCTAACTCCCTTTCTTCACTTTAGTCAGAAAATCTAACAAACATTGGCATCAAAGTGTGGATCTGAAGTTTGACAAGTTTCTGACTTCAAATTCTCAATTCAAAAAACGACCTAAAATCAATAATTTCAACATAACACTTGAGAACAGAAACTCCACATCTCTTTTATCATAACACAATTCCCAAGTTTCAATTATTTTTTAAATCGGCACTTCGGAGGGTCCTCCCAAATGACAGTCGTTTATTTATATGGAGCGTGTAATGACAAGAGATGACCTCTCATCTTTTAACCTTCTGGAATAACTTCTGCTTACCTATTTACGTTGTACTCTTTATTTGTTAGAAATATTGTGTGAAAAGTTTTTGTTGCTCTAAAATGATATGCTGTTTCTTGATAAATGCATTGCTTGAGAGCGACCGGACCGGCTTGGTTATTTTATCGTTTTATATATTCATAATAGCCGGAGTTCTTAGGAAAATAAATTAAAGAAAGAAAACATGTTTATTTGGCAAACACAATGCGGGAACAAAAATAAGGAGACTTAATTTTAAAATAATAAAAAGTTGGATAATTGCCCGAAAAAATAAAAAATAAATGTAAAATTTAAATTGCATTTTTCCATTGTATTTTAGTACCTATGAACACAGAGGACAAGACAATAGCTATCGATAAGGGATTTTTTTAATTAACCAGTCACAGTTGTGAACCACTACATCACTGAGGCACTCACATTATCACCTAATATTTTTAATGACCAAAGTAGAATATCCAAAAATATAAATTTTCTTAAAGGAACGAGTCTAAGTTAAAGTTATACGTAACTAGAAGACTAGGAGCTTCGTTCAAACTATTTTCAACCACAAGGTAATAAAGTTCGGTCTAAGCGTACACCACAATTTGCTAGCCCGTTTTCTACAAATACCAGTTAGTAAAAAAAAAAAAAAAAAAAAAAAGGTATAATAGGATATAATTAAGTTAAAAGTAGTTAATTAGTTACAAAACCCGCAAGGGTCGATCTTTAGAGTTAAGCAAAGCTTGTCGAAGCCGGTTCATGGATGGGTGACCATCCATCCATTACATACGATGCAATAGTCCTCCGTGCTTCAAAAAGCACGTAATACTGGTCACAAAGAAAAGATTCTACCTAGGTTCAAACCCACGACCTTCATCTCGTAAGTCAGGCCATAACTCTGCGCCAACGGTACATCGTTTGCTAATTATGTTTCTTCTTATTTGAGTAGATCTTCGAAACATATTCTCTTAACATCTACTCTACGATTCTCAAGCTTGAGAACGTCTACGATCACCAACAATCCCGACAAAAGAGAAGCTATCGTCGTAAAATGTTTAATCCCCAGTCACAGTGGTTGTGTCGCGGTTTTGGCAACCGCCTCTCTTTGCCACTCGCTAAGATACGCTTAGGGTTGATTCAGATACGAAAACTATTTAAATCAGAACTTCTAACGTTATTTTTATAACTTTAACTAATATTTGAAAGAGGTATAATTGTTTTTTTAATATTTGTAAAATTAAATCTCAAAAAGTACTAATCCAATTACAACAAATCTTTCACTAATATAACTTTTAAAACTATTGGAAAATTCACGTGCATTTTCTTTTGTATTGGCCAAGTGAGTCAAGCCGCGAGAAAAAACTAATCGATGTAATTGTGTCTCAATTTAAGACTCGTTTTCAAGAACAATATTAAATCAATTAGGATCGTTTAAAAGAAGATTTATCGCATCTAAAACGCCTAGCATGATGTCCGTCACAATCAATTTTATATTTAAAACTTTAGTCTCAGACAGGATTTGTTCCCCGGTACATGGCAGTAGACTCGACCCATCACTAATAATAAAATATAAATAACATGTCCGTCATTCTACAGTCATTACGCTGACAATTAATGAGTGGGGTGGTGTCGCAAGCACTACTGCTGAGCTCTAGATCGTGAGTTCGATACCCGTGTCGGGTAAAACATTGTCCACTTATTATCTGGAATGTTTAGACATTCCAGATAATAAGTGGACAATGTTTTTCAGTGCCCAAGAGTTTGGATTTGTGCGCGATTGTTGACAATAGTCTAGCCTAGAGGGCGACACATAGATCCAGGCCCGGGTCGATGGCGCGTTGTGTTCCAAGCGAGCCTCAAAGAGATGTCAGCAAAATAGACGGGGTCCGCTAGGGCCAGTACCTGCCGGGGTTGCAGAATTTGTTCGAACGAGTCACAGCGGCCCTGGAACGCAAAGGGTATTTGGAGGCACACGGCTGGGTTTTAGTCAGAACGAGTCTGACACTTCCTCTCGATCCACCCAGAGCGGAAGTAGTCATTTGATGATTTCCCATCCTAAACAAAAGTGGAGATATACATAACTCAAACATAACTGGTAAAATCTGGACGTACCTAACAGTTATACTTCTGCCTAATGCTTCATAGAATGCAAGAATCATTTTACTTTACTTTAGTTTAGCTCACTTAATATACTTCAATCAGTTTGATGTCAACCCTAGACTCACGCAAGAAAACCTACTTATTGCAGCCTCTTACAGCTTAAGTTCGTATCACTTTGTTATTTATTACATAACCTTACTTAAGTGTGTGTTTTGGTGAACTTCTATCATATACAGGGTGACTGCTTAAACGAGGAACAAGTTGTAAGATTAAATATTATATTATCGTCTAAAGTTGAATAGCTACATAGTAGCTATTAGAAAGAAAGAAGAATGAAAAAGTATTTAATTGCCACAAAATGACATACCTACATACATATGTTAAACCTACACGATAGTGTTAGTTGTTCTTAAATTATATTAGTAAAAACACGTTCAAAACTTAATAACAAAAAAAATAACAAAAGTATGAGTAGGTGTAAATAAAGTGGATGCATGTCGTGGTTGTTGCAAAAGGGCTTTCACTCAGCATAATGCTGTGCCGTGGGAGACCCACAGCACGGCGCTGATTTTCAGTGGTCGCCTAGGACATGACGTACGGAAACCAAGTCAATTCTGTAACAATGCACAGTTCCTACGATCTCGAGAGCGAAGCCGTGTGAAACAGCTAGTTTTACATATAAATAACCGGTATCTAGGCCCACTAGCACAATAACTCACAAAATTCATTTAGCGTTGACCATTAATCAAATTCTAAAACAATAAATCATTCTGTCTATATTAGTTTCAAACGATATTGACAGAAATAGAACAACTTCATCGAACAAATTCATTTAGTGTTAAATGCGCTAGTGATTTGAGGCGCAAACCGACCTAAATACCTATTTGAGCAAATTAAGACGTTAAATACACTATTCAATAATCTTAATCGCGTTAAAGGAACATGCTTATCCACAGTCGAAAAAAAGTCTTTGGAATAATATGACAGTGTTTTGCACGAGTGTTGTGTCAGTTTGGCCATTACATTTTCGGGCTTTTTTTATTTACGTTCAAAATGAATATGCAATGAGCCAAACATGATTTTGCCAAACATGGTTTTTGCAACAAAGTCGTTAGGACTGACACACCGAATTCCGACTTTCTATGCAATTGCATTTGCTTTGCAATTATTATTTAGGTGAGTGTGCTGAGTAGACATTTATTGTGCAACACACTCGTAACTATGTCATACGCTTAAAAAGTAGGTACACATTATTAAATATTGGCAGTGCAATGGAAAAATTAATATTTTTGTCTGCATACCAAATAACTTTGGTGAAAAAAAATGAAGTTTAATACAATGTTTCATTCCCTATTTTACCCCTTTAGAGGATGATTGAAGATTTAAAAATCCTCTCCTATCTTCGTGGAACTTTTATGCAAAATTTAGTGCTGCTTGGCACAGCTAGGCCTGTCAGTGAAAGAGTGAATTTGAGAATATAGTATATCATACATTCACTGCAAAAAGGGTGGGATTCTTAGTTTAACCAGTCGTGCTGTATAAATAGCTGTACGTATAGTGAACTTGGCAGCGACTCGCAATTCTTTCAAGTTGTGTCGTTGGTGATGTCGATTTTAATGTCTTTTTAACATACATAGTTATATGGGTGGTGGTATTATGAAGAGGAACTTATGTCAGTGATTTCCTCAGGGTTGTTTTTTTTTTTCAGAGATTATAATTATGTTTGACCTTTTGAACGCCAGAGCACAAACACAGCGGCGTACCCCTCACGCCAAGCCACAAACCATATTGTTGGATTGGCGTACAGGATTAGCTTTTGCTTGCCACATATACCTACTTATGTGATATTGGCATTCAAAAGGTTTAAAAGCTGGCACTACAGCTACTCGATGCGTTGCTGCCTTAACTTACTTAACCTTCGTGCAAGTGTAATAAGTTGACAAAGTCTTATCGCATTTGGATGACGGTACATAAAATTGGTACATAAAAGGTTTTTTTTATAAATAGCAAAAAGAATGGTCTCACTAATAAACACGACCTTTTTGCAAAAAAAAATGGTAACAAGAAAACAAGGTTAGTATTTTTTCAGACTTTTCACAAACATAAAATATTAAATGAACGAAAAATGAAGTTCAAGCAAAAGAAAAAAACGAAGTTCACACGTAAGCAAACAAACACAATAATCATTCGGAACTCGCTCCAAGTTATTTGTAAAAGCTAAAATATGTTAAAAATATGATAAAAGAAGCGACTCACGCCTGATTTGTTTTTCGAAAAGTTCAAACATTGCGTGAAAGTTTCTTTGAGTCTGTACGAAATCTTATTTTTCCTCGATTTTATTATGTAAATTTCTTCCAACTTGTACTTTTGTTACGTGCAAACAAGTGTTTCTCCTCTTGCTAACCGAGTATTTATTTCTTGCAAAAGAAAAACTTTGGAAGTTGCAATTTTACTTCTATTTTTGACTTATCCTAGTATTGATGATAAATAAATGATATTTATTTTGTGAGTAGGTTAAACATAACAATTAAATACGTAAATCTTTTTTTGTCATTTTAAACTAGATAAGGCCAGTGTTTCCTAGCTGTCTACCCTGAGAAAAAAGGCTGAAACAAACTCAGAGGTAATATTCCAAATGTGAAAGTTGTCTGTGTTTATGAATGTATGTAGTGTTAGAATCTATGTAGGTGTAAATTACAATAAAATCAGGGAATATTGCAGTTGAGCCATACATTCTTTCCTAGATTTGACAAGCAAGATATAAATGAATTGAAAGAAAGAATGTAAATTATACAATATGTAACAGAACAAGCGCATACCTTAAAAGGGGTCATTGTGCTCATCATTATGAAATTTTTTTACTACGGGACCAATCCCGAAATCGCGAAAAAAAAATTACCTGTTCAGTACATTTTGTCGAGTTATGAACACAGAAATGTATGGCACGTCGTTTTTTTCGCAATTTCAGTGTTGGTCCCGTAGTAAAAGTTGATCATAATGATGAGCACAATGACCCCTTCTAAGGTGCATATTACGTTTATTTTGTTACACGTTGTATTTACATAAATAACAATAAAATAAAATAAAATTCTCAAATACAATTATAATCAGTACAGTCAAATACAAATAAAATAGGTATTCAAAGTAAAATTTTATTAATGAAATCAAACTTAGTTTATTATCTAATAAATCACGCCTCAACAACTGAACAGATTAGGACGAAACTCGCCTCAGAGGTAGACCATGGCCTGGATACTTTCACGTGAGATATTTTTCAACTTAAACGAGGACAAAGCCGCTGGCTAAAAGCTAGTGAGATTATGCTTCGTAGCGTGTGCTACGCTGCTTCGGTGCTACACCATAGCACCCACTACAATGGCTACAGAGCTACAACACGCTACGTCTGAGCGAACTTGAAATTGCTCCGTGCTATACAGATGGAGCAATTTCAAGTTTAGAGCATAAGAAATATTTTATACCAGCCGTATAAACATGCTGGTATAAAATATTCCTAATGCTCTAATCATGGCCTGCATACGATTCCATGGGATATTTATCAACTTACACGGAGTCGCTGGCTAAAAGCTAGTGAATGTGTATTTCGTAGCGCGTGCTACGTTGCTACGGTGCTACGGCGTAGCACGCGCTGCAATGGCTACGGAGCTACAACACGCTACGGCTCACAGTGGTTCGAAATCGACGCTCCGTGGACATTGAAATCAAAATGTCTTTAGGCGATAAATAAAAATCGGAACGGCTTTATTTCAGTATTATTTATAATATTTGGTAATATGACAGCTATAGACAGCACCATATCCGAAAAAAAAATATGTAATATTTTTTTGTATGAAGAAAAACACAAAAGTTGTTTTTTCTCACAACTTAATAAAACTTAAAGTCTGCGGCTTACATGGGGTGTTGTCCCACATGAGGCGATTCCGAAATGCTATAACACGCACACCCATGCGCGCCGCTTCACTCACAGCAGAGTGTTTATGATTTTTACGTTGATTTAGGTGTGATCTTGAAAAATATACAAAGTAATTGACTTTAGTGTGCTAATTTTATTAAAAATAATGAGAAATAATGGAATATACAATATAAAAATACTAAAAAACACTCAAGTAGAGACCCATTTACAATAAAAATATTTTTTTAAATATTTCTTAAGATAATTTAATTCGTTGATAGTAGATTATGTCAGTAGATAAAAAGTTTGACTTCTTAATTAACATTAAAAAAATATATTTTTATTAGTACAAAAACTTATAACTAATACAGAAAAATACTAAGAATAGGCAATTTTATTGTATAAATAAGAAATATATTATTTCACCACTTCAGTCAGATCAACTTCAAGAAATTCAGTGGATATCTCGAAGGAATTTAATACATATTATTTGATATCTTTGGGATACGTACACATACCAACTGGAAACGATAATTACATAGTAATGATTGTTTGTTGTAAGCTGTTCGTAATCTCAAGTTTAACAGGAAATCAATGCTAAATGCATGCTAATTAACTTTTATATTAATGATAGTAATTTAGTTTCATCTCATTAGTGCAAATTGCAAATATTGTTAACGAGTTAAGATACATTAGTTAAGGGCTATTTTTACGAAGTGTTTAACTAACTACTATTAATTAAGATACGATTAAGAGGGTACTTTATATAAATAGGGACAACAGCGTCAAAATCATTAGTTTTTGTCAGCAACTGTTCGCGCTATAACATAAACTTCTTGCTTACGTACTTACTTATTATCATGGAAGGATTTTATACAAATTTGGACATATTCATATTTGTGAAAAACAAAAGTTGCTTTTCGCAGCCCAGTATTTTGTTAGAAGCACTTCTAACCAAAGCGACAATTTTTTCTGAAGAAGAACAAAAAAAATTAAAACAGTTTTGTCAAGTGTATTTGTGTGTTTTGCATAGAAATTGGAAATCGTGTAATCGAACGATGCATACATTCGTCAAGAAGTATGAGACTTGGCTAGAAAAAGAGATCAAATGGCCCAACTTCATTAAAGACAGATTTGTACAAAGTGAAGAAATTGGATTGGTATCAATCGACTCTGTTACTGATACTGTTGAACCTTCAACCTCAAGTGCTAGTGGTATAAATAAAGGTGCATCCACGTCCAAAGTAACTACATGTACTGTTAGCACTACAACACTAAAAAGGAGCCCAAGAAAACCTTTCTCAGAATTATGCCAAAAACAGAAGAAGAGAAGAATAGAAGAACTTTTAACGCACGACTCTCAGGAACTTGCATATGCTGCTGCAGTGAGTTGTGGTGAGGAGAATGAGGACGTGAAAGATTTAATAAAATATATTACCGAGCATCCTGAAAAAGCAGCAGAGATCAAGAATTTTTTGAAAGGCAAGACAACTACTAACAAGTATTCATCAGAGAAAGCGTTGGGTATATTGATTTCTTTGAAATTGTCGAAGTGGCAGTATATAACTTTAAGGGAAACTGCGAAAGAAAGTGGAGTAGATTTGTACCCAACATATTATTCAGTTTTAAACGCTAAGAAGGCATGCTATCCTCCTGAGAGCGATATTGAAGTGACCGAACGAGGAGTTAAAGTAAAACTTCAAGCTATTTTGGACATCACTGTCACTCGACTTGCCAAAACATTAAACTTGGACCATTTGCAAGATAAAGAACTCATCTTAATCTGCAAATGGGGCTTCGATGGTGCGTCAAATCAAAGCAACTACAAGCAATGCATGAATGCAGATGAAGATGACTCTAGTGTTTTTATGTGCTCTTTTGTGCCCTTGCAATTGATGTGTGGTGACGATTTGGTCTGGGA
Source organism: Mamestra configurata (assembly GCA_002192655.3). NCBI lineage: Eukaryota > Metazoa > Arthropoda > Insecta > Lepidoptera > Noctuidae > Mamestra > Mamestra configurata. The sequence continues at coordinate 172,729 of NDFZ01005425.1, forward strand.
AAACCCAAAACCTTCTTCTACAATGCTTTGCAGACCAATTTATTTCAAGTTTGTCAGCGAAAATAAGTTGGACATGAAGGAGGAAATGGGTTTGATCGATGCTGAAATTAAAGCATTAAAGCCATCTATCATTGAAAATAATATACAAGTTAAACATTCAATGTTAATGACCATGATAGATGGCAAAATAGCGTCTCACCTGTCACAAACCTCTATGCAAACATGTAACATCTGTAAAGCTGTACCAAGTGAAATGAATGATTTGGAGAAGATTCACATGTAAGTTGAATATTGGAAATCTATGTTAAAATATATATCATTTTTTTTATTTAATTGAAAAACACTTTTAACCTTTTTATTCATACATATTTTAGGAAATCTGTATCATCTGATATTTACAAGTACGGTTTGTCGACTTTGCATGCATGGATCAGATCCATGGAATGCCTGCTGCATATCGCTTACCGATTAGATTTTAAAAAATGGCAAGCCAGAGATGAAGCTAGTAAAGCAGCTTTGAAAAGTCGCAAACAGACGATACAGCGAAAATTTCGAGAGGAAATGGGACTCCTGGTGGATATCGTAAAACAAGGTTAGTTGATTTATTTATTTTGTATAATATCAAAGGGTTTTCTAGTTAGTGTAATATTATAAAACTTATCTAATAATGTTCTCATGTCAGTATTTTTATATAAAGGTGCTGGAACCACGAATGATGGCAACACGGCTAGAAAATTTTTCCAGTGTCCTGAGAAGACTGCAAATATCACTGGATTGAATCAGGAGCTCATCCAAAAATTCGCAACTATTCTCCGTGTTGTATCATCAGGACAGTCTATTAATATTGATTTGTTTGCCAATTATCTCGACGAAACTGCGCAGCTGTATGTGGAACTCTATGGCTGGTATTTCATGCCTTCCAGTATCCACAAACTTCTGCTGCATGGAGCCGAAATAATAAAACATTTCAACATTTTACCTATAGGAAAGCTATCAGAAGAGGCATCTGAGGCCCGAAACAAAGATTTTAGAAAACTCAGGGAACATCATACGCGGAAATTTTGTCGCAGAGCGACAAACCAAGACATCTTTAATGGTTTCATCGTATCCTCAGACCCATATTTGTCAAGCATTCGACCTAAACTGACAAATAAGAGTAGAAATGATTTAACTGAAGAAATGAAGTCTCTTCTTTTAATTGACCCGGATACCATGGATAAGGAAAACATTGAATTTGCTGAGGTGCCAAGTATGATGGATTCCGATTTTGAATTCTTTGATAGCGATGACGAAACTCAGTAGACCAGATTTTAATGTTTGATGTTTTTGTGTTAATTTTATATATTTCTCAATTATACAATTGCCTATTCTTAGTATTTTTCTGTATTAGTTATAAGTTTTTGTACTAATAAAAATATATATTTTTTATGTTAATTATGAAGTCAAACTTTGTATCTACTAACATAATCTACTAACAACGAATTAAATTATCATAAGAAATATTGCAAAATCTATGTATATTGTAAATGAGTCTCTATTTGAGTGTTTTTTTTAGTATTTTTATATTGTATATTCCATTATTTCTCATTATTTTTAATAAAATTAGCACACTAAAGTCAATTACTTTGTATATTTTTCAAGATCACACCTAAATCAACGTAAAAATCATAAACACTCTGCTGTGAGTGAAGCGGCGCGCATGGGTGTGCGTGTTATAGCATTTCGGAATCGCCTCATGTGGGACAACACCCCATGTAAGCCGCAGGCTTTAAGTTTTATTAAGTTGTGAGAAAAAACGACTTTTGTGTTTTTCTTCATACAAAAAAATATTACATATTTTTTTTTTCGGATATGGTGCTGTCTATAGCTGTCATATTACCAAATATTATAAATAATACTGAAATAAAGCCGTTCCGATTTTTATTTCTCGCCTAAAGAAAATTTGATTTCAATGTCCACGGAGCGTCGATTTCGAACCACTGTGCGGCTGAGCGAACTTGAAACTGCTCCATGCTATACGTCTGTCGGCTAGTATAAAATATTCCTTACGCCCTGTTTACAATGGTTGATGGTAAATACACTAGTGCCGTAATGAAGCCCGCATGGACTTTGTTTATTTTGTCTTTGTCTTTGTTATCGTGTTTACGGAACAAGATATAAATAAAACAGTGCTTCAATTCTTTTGACTTTATAGAATGGCTGTTCATTTCAAATGTGGAATAGATTTATTTTATGAAGAATTTTAAACAATAAACTAAAAATTATGACTTTTTTCAATGACACAAATGGATCGAAAACCTCGACTTTTCCATGAAACAATATTGGTTTTTTCCTACTGCATGATATTTATGCATTTGAATAAATGTCACCGATAAATATATTTATATTTAACTGCAAACATATTGACCAAGTTTTCGAACAATGGAGTTGTATTTAACTGCAATTAGATTAAATGGATATGAATTTTCATTACATGATTATGAATCTCCGCGAGTTGTTTCTTTTAGAACAATGTTTCGAATGTTTCTTTTTACAGTAGCTTGTGAAAAAATACAATAGAACGGTACTGAAGCATAGATAAGAAGCTACCTTTTAAGGGACTGGTAAATAGCATGTTTTGTACTTGTATATTACATTCCGTATTTATTTGTATGGATAATAACTAACTTATTATTATATAGCTCGAGAAAACTCCGTGTCCTTATTTAGGGTTCCGTACCCAAAGGTCACGGGACCCTATTACTAAGCTTCCGCTGTCCGCTTGTCTGTCAGTGGACTGTATGTCATGAACCGTAATAGGAAGACAGTTACAAAGAAAAGTACATAGTATTAAATCTTGTGCGATGGTACAGAACCCTTCATGCGCGAGTCCAACTCGCACTTCTCCGGTTTTTTGAGCTCGATTAACTGTTAACCTATTATTTAACATTCTAGAAAGTTTATAGATAAGAAACAGCATAGCAGCCCTTAAGAAAAAAATAAAGTGGGTTAACAACTTTGTCATTTGGTAAAGACAAAAATGCTACCACGAAGAGAAACGTTAACCCTTTATTTTAAAATTCATCACAAACCTAACTGAACCTACATTTTCTGACGTATCTGTCCTTCTTCAATTCGTCCACGAGCCACAAAATCTTTATAAAAATACAAACCCGAAACCCGTCGATATCTTAAGGCCAAGTCCATCAGTCGATCAGGCTCCCCCAACTAACACGTTTTGCTGTAATGGTTTCAATTTGACCTAAAGTGCTCTCCGAATAAAATCAGCCGCGGAAAGAGGCCGTCCTTCAGTAATGATATTTTTAGACTTAAATAAATGGAGACGGGGTTTTTTGTTAGTGGCAGGATAAGTGAGTTTAGTTTGTATAGTTAGTGGGGTAAGATTATGGGAAATGTAGTGGTTTGAAGTACGGGTTTATTCTTTATTGTGCACCAATAATTTTCCAAAACTCTTACGAGCCGAAACCCAGCCGAGCGCTTACGAGTACCTATCTTCTCCTCACAAATTTCATACAAAACTGCAAGTCCTTATTCTTGAAAATGAATGAAACGATTTTAACGAAACTTCGCAAAAACTATGCAAGATATTTAGGTCTAGAAGATTTTTTTTAAGCTTTCTATAAAAAGTGAGTCTTTACCCATACGCAACGGTGGGTTTGGAAGACGCAGCGTTTGAAGGCCTGCCACCAGAAAGACTGAGGACCTGGCGAAGGCCGCGGGACTCCGGACCTAGATACAAAAAGCAAAGGACCAGCATATGTGGCAACGCTTGTTGTAAGCCTATGTCCAGCAGTGGACGTCTTTTGGCTGAACTCATGATGATGATGAGATGCAAGCACAACTCCTCACTGCAAGATTAGGTGAGATATTCAGGCGGTTCGACTAAGTGTTTTCTAGTTTTAAAATTACAGCAGAGGCAGTGCAGAGCTCGGAACTGTGCCCGGTAAATGACCTGTGTTAAAGGACTAAATGCTGGCATTAGCGAATTGTAGGAAGGAGAGGAGTTTACTTAATGGGCTGCTTGATTTTATGTCTGCTTTTTTGTTTTACTTAAATGCACCATCTCTCATCGGTCATTAGCATAAACAATTCCTACTTATCTAAATCTTACTTCAACTAGCTTAAAACTCCTCGCTTTTAAATTAAACAACCTTTAAACGATACTAGACACACATTTTCGCTCCTAAATAATAATAAAATTACCTATAAAAGCCATTAAAACCTTCATTACGTAAAGTAGCTTATCTCAAATTTCCATATGTTGGTTAGGCCAGAAATAAAATAAGATTTACGCGCATCCCTGCAGAGCGGCAGATATTTATTAGCCTGGCAAACAAGACCAGAGGAGTAAATTTTATCACAGCTGTAAAAACAGCCAAGTAACCTGGGTTTATAGCCCCTGGAGTGAGCGCCTTTAACTCTGGGACCTAAGAATTTTGTATCTCTAGAGGTTTTCGAATAGTAACTAAGTTTGGGAAGGAAATTACGTGTTAATTTATTAATGAAGTAGTGTGTGTCCTTTCCTTAGTTTTTTTAACAAAAAGTCACCTTAAATCAGTTTTTTAAGCTGGATCACACCCGATACCCATTGGCAAGACTGAATGACAGCCCACCGATCCACGGCCCGACCTCGGCAAACGTTGCTTAACCTTGTAGATCGATCTGTGCGGTTCTTGTTATTTCGCCACGAGCTCTTCGAAGAAAGGTGATGTCAATATCTAATTATTTATAACAAAGAATATGCGATCGACAGCACACATCTACCTAATGCTCAAATTACTGTGTACGGTACGGATTCCTCCACGCATAGAAAATGTCCGGTCTTTAACGATTCGTGATAATCGCTTTTGGATGACATTAATTCCTGGAACCACAGAATGTATAATTATCATACACCGCAATTATTATAGTTATACCGAAGGTCAACGCCAAACTAATAAAAATAAACGCAGTATTGCCCTAATCAGCAATAAGCAAAGCGATTCTATTTTGAAAAACGACGTCGTTTTCTCACACACTTAGTACAGCACAAGCATGAGCTCAAACCAATACCGACACTTCCCCGCGATACTTCACTACAGCTTTCAACACAGACTGAGAACGTATTAAATTGAAAGATGGCCGATGGGTGCAAGTAGTGGATATAGTAGCTACAGTGACACACCGCTAGCTCATCGCTCACCGTGCGCCAGACAACTTACTTCCCTTCAATTGATTCCTACAACTTGTGGAAGAATGAACAGCTGTACAAGTGTACAGTCTATATTTTTCCTTTACTTTGTAGATCATAGACAACCGATACAGCAGGTTTTTTTGCTGTCGATGAAAATAGCTTTGAAATTGCAACGTGATTTTCTGGTTGTTTGGATAACGTTCAGGGGTGAATATTAAATGGTTCTACTTGGTGTAGGAAACCGCTTTTGCTTATAAGAAGAAAAGTGGGACTGTTTCTTTTACTACTTATTGTGTAAACTTTTCGAAATATAAGCATTTCGAATATAAAAAGTAATGATAACGTGATAAATTATTTAATTATTACCTATACTCATCAGCCACCCATTTGAGCATTTCGAAAATTAAACTTAATTAAAGAGCTTAACCCTTTAATGGTTTAATTTTCGATGTGCTATAAGGAGTAACACATTTAATATAGAAACTATTTTGTTTATGGTCTGATTTTTTTATCTTTCACAGGCGAAGCCGCGATGAGGAACTAATTTACAAATCCCAATGCATTTTAAAGACTACACACCTGCAACCATAGTACCTATACACCATACACAATAAAGAAAGGAAATAAAACCAAATGGAACGTTAAGAGACTACTTATTTTACTTCATTCTCAGTGCTTCGTGCGAACCGTAAAACTAAAGCTAAATTGAAATTGAGGATGGCCAGTGGCATCCGTCGCAGTCGACCATAGAGCATAGAGTTGTCTTGGGTGGCCACTTCTAGAGACAGCAGTATCAAAACTTTCATTACAACTTGGAATGAAAGTTTTGATCTTGTAATTTACAAGCCAAGCCTGTCTATGAGTGCCACTCATAGTTTATGTGTTTACTCATAGAAATTGACAGCCCGTTACAATAGCTAGAATAAAAAAAAAACTATTTATTTCGTCAGTTAAATTACCAAAAAATATTGGTGAATCTGTTTTAGTTACGTAATAAGCCCCCACTCCCAAATTTTGATGCGTTTTATCTTTATCAACGTCCATCTTTTTCTCTGTAGACATTGTGCGGGTACGAATAATTTTAGAATTACATCATAAGTCGCTACTGGGTGTGGCGGTTCCATGCTGCGTGCAAACCGAGGCGTCGCCGCATAAACGGAGAGTAAGGCATCGAAAAAAAAATGTCCAAGCTGTCATCATTTCCCTGCCCTTGTCCTATTCCTACCTTCTGTTCTGTCAACAGTCATGCTATTAGAGTAAGAGCCCGCGACGATCAGTACTCGTTATTTTATAAAAGCTGAAAGTTTTTCCGTGTATGTCCCCAGTATAGGTAATATCAATCCCCGATTATGAAGTTTGGCTAAGGTGGCTTTGCTTTTTTTCGATCATAAAAATCATCAAATGAAGTGGCAGACTCTTACTGACTAAAACCCATCCATGATCTTTCAAATGCCCTTTGCCTTCCAGGACCGCGATGACTATTTCTTATCAAAGGTGTATAAAATTGTTTTTCAATACAACCTACAATTTAAACACCTTTGCTACCTGATACCAGCCAAAGCCTGTATATTATACCTGTATATTGGGGGTGCGTTTCATAACGTATAAACTCATTTGGTCTAATTTCATTTTATAATCGTTCATAAGATATAATCAACGTGAGATATACCTACTGTTGATATAATTTATTTACATATAACATTTATTTCTTCTAAAACTTATTTAGTATAACGTTGTTTGATATAACGTTTATGTAATCGAAAATAATTTGGTCTAACGTTTAATATTTATAAAAAACCGTCATTATGGTTAACATCCCGACTCAGAGTACCCCGACTCGGATAGATTAGATTAGAAGGCTAAGTTAAAGGTTTATTTTTTTAAAACCACCAAGAAATAGGAGCCCCGCAGGGCGGGGCTCCGTCGAACTAACTTAGCGCAGGTGGTAATCAGTTACTAGTTATGTTTTTATATCTTTTGAGTGGTATGTCAAACGATTTTATATTTAATGTATGTTATGCTTATAAAAAATAGTTATTTTAAAATTATATCAATCGTTTATTATTTTAACTAATCGTAATATTAAATAAAATTATAGCTTGCGTTGTTATATGTTGTAAATATTTAGATTTTGTTGTTACATCATCTATTACTTACCCGTATATTGGGAACTTACACTGAGAAATTTTCAGCTTTTATAAAATAACTAAGGCCTAATCATAGCGGGCTCTTGAGAATATATCATTTACAAACATTTGTGTCATATAATAATATGACAGAAAAGAGTGGCCCCTGACACAATCCAACCATCATTTGTTTTGCTTTCGTCCCCAGAGTATACAAACAGCACTTGAAAAAAGAGATTTTCCAAAAATAAAGATTTAGACGGTGTCTCGCACCTATTTAAAAAGTAGCCCATGCCGAGGTAAAAATAAAATCGAGGCCTGCTTCCCAAGCCAGATAGAACACAACCTCTCATGAATCGAGGCTATTTTAATGCAACCCATTGTGCCACTAATAATAGCGAAACTCATCGCACAGTTAATTAAAACATGAAGTACTGCAACACTTGATAAAGCCATCCTGATATCGATCAGTCCATCAATTCAGACTACACTCATACCGACGGGCTCCATACACGTAATTAAAAACAAAATGAGTGTCCCCATACCTATATACCTATACGTAAATATAGGTCCGTCCGACCTTTTAAAGGGTCAGGGATTAAACAGTAATGAAGTGAATAATCCAGACCAAGCGGTGCGGAAAATTATACGAAATTTCATTTCTAACAAAAATGTTGGAATGGAAACGATTCGATGATCGTCCCCGTAATTAATCTTGCATTTCGATTTCTGAGGAAAGTTGGGAACAATGGTTGGGTCGATTGTAGGGTGAGCAGAGTTGTGAGGCTGAAACACTGGATCTTGTTAAATTTTGGTGATTATCAGGTGCGAACAATGTGAATCAGCCGGTCTATTCTGTCAACAATTCACCGTGTAAACTTAGGTAGAGTGAGCATGAAGTAAACTGTCATTCCATCTTGTTTGTTCACTTCACCTAAGTTTACACGGTGAAATAATTATAGAATCACACTGCTGATTTGTTAATAGAAAAACTTACTGGCAAAGCGTATTATTTTGTTGTTGGAACGCGTTTAGGCTGTACCAAGAGACATCCAGGCAGGTAGAAGTAAAATGATTTTTCATTTACATATTTGCAAAAGCTAATCTCGGGAAGAAGATACAGATCTGATTACGGCAACTTTATTTTCTTTCAGTGATAGAAAGCTACGCTATCACTGACTATCATTGACTACTTCATACAGTGTAAAGTTGTAATAAATGCAGCAAACGTCGGATTACAGTCCCACAGAGTTGCCTACACAAAGTTCAGAACTCCAGAACATTCAATCAACGTAATCAAAATTTAATCGTATTATTCAGCATAACTCGATATTTGCTGATACGAACCGAACCAAATCGAACAGAAGGCAGCTAAACTTTGAGCAACACATACAATTTGCCGGCTAGAGCACTCACTTGTTTAATGTTGCCAACTTCTGCGAAGCTCTTCAAGACAATGCTTTTGATTTTATAGTTGAACTCTGCGATGTTGTGTGCGGTACTCCAGCAGAATAATATCGTCATCTGTTTACAACTTACTACTAATAAAAACTTGTCAATAAATTACCACTAATTCATCAGAAGCCGTGTCCAAAAAATATTAAATGCAGTTAATCATTTCAGAGATTTAATCAAACGTTACTCCAGCAAGATCTTGAATATCTTATTTACTTACCATAAAAATACAGACAAATGGTGTAGCTAATATTTATTTCAATATACCCATTAAAATAAACAACATAGTATTAACTAATAATGGCAAATAACTAAAAACTATCAGTCGATTACATTTAAAAATCTTCACAAAAATAACAAAAGCTGAAGAACTAATTAGCTCTTACACTCAGATGACGATATTTGATATTATTTTGCTGAAGCAGGTGCGATTTTTGCCAAAAAGTTAAGAGAGTAATACATTCAGATGACGATAATCGATATTATTTTGCTGAAGTAACGCACATGTGATTTTTGCCAAAAAGTTAAGAAAGTAACTATCGGTTCTTTGTGATCCACACAAAGAACCGATCTTTCCACCAACCATACTGTAAGAAGTTCTTCTTAGTAGTTCCATAAATATTTCAGAGGTTGTGTGGTGAAGGTACGTGATCGCAAGGAGCACAAACATGTCCATTAGTCGCGAGTTGAGCACATTTTTCGCAATTTCCTGCGCGCCGCGGTACGAGACGCTCGGCGGGGACTAAATTTTTCAATGCGCGTGCTTTCGTCTAGAGTAGCTGTGCTGACGTTGTCCAACCACAGAGGCGATCTTTTAGGTTGTGCGTGTTCGTGTGTACCTATTTCTGTATTTACTGTCGATTCCGTCAGCAAATTTTTGTTAATTGAATATAATTGCACCACCTTCTTTTAATAACATGTCGTTCGTTTCTGTTATACGAAGTTCTGAAATACTAAGATCTTGGCAAACTCTACACTTAAGCATGATAGTTTCTCAAACTTTAGCATTAAAGTAGAGCTTGGCAAGTTCTTAACTTAAAACTCAGAAAGTAGTGGTAATAATTGCATAAAGGGAGAAACACGTAACTTTCCCAGATATTAATAACACTCTGTGACCAATATACTCTGCAAGAGACGTTATTATAATTACAGCCCAACTTTCCAGTCCCAAGTTCAAAGAAACATTATACCCCAAAAGATCCCAGATAACAAACCCGTTAACAAAAACGAACAGCGTGTCAAATAACTTATAAAGCCGTCCCTTAACATGGATACCCTCTCAAAGAGCGCCCTCCCGCAAACGAACGCGCATTACAGAACGAGCTAGACAAATTAACTGAAGGTGATAAGTTGCCAAGTGCGGGCAAGAAACACGGGGCAATAAAAACGTTGCCCAGCTTCTTACGTGCTGGCGATAAAAGTTGGGAGGACGAAACGAAGTATGGGTACCTTTGTGCTGGAGGACGCTGGTATGGCATGTGTGTACAGTCAACAAAGCTATTTGGTATACAGGCAAGAATATTAATGTTTCCACTGCACTGCCAATATTTATTTCTAATGTGTGCATTATAACTTTTTAAGCTTGTCGAGTGTTGTGTAGAATAATTGTCTCAGCACGCTCATAACATTATTTTAAAGTAGTTGCAAGTTAGCTGCCTGCATACCAAATAGCTTTGTTGAAGGTACATATAGGGCTAGGTAATTTTCTAAGGGTTTTGGTCAGTTTTAACTGTTGTAAAGCATGTCTGTTAGGTACACATAGAGCTAATGTTGTTCTAAAGTTTTAAGTCAGTTCTTAGTGATTTTCTGAGTGTTCATTAGTTGAAACTTGCAAGGTAGAAATTGAGAACGTTGGGTTTTCGTAGATCATTTTCTCTAAGTTATGAATCACTATTCATGTTGCGGAATCGCTTGTCAACTTTTATCTATTTCGCGCTACCTACAACCCAAGTTTTGTTTATCAAACGTCTGACTGATATTCTAGAGCAACCAAACATTTAAAAAAATTTTTTGTCTAATAGCAACTATTAACAGTACATTGTAGACTCAAAGACTCAACGCATTAATTTCAATCAGACCATTTACAGGCACTTTTGAATTGTCAAGGTCGGACAGTCAAAAATATGAAGCTCTTTGCACGTTCCAAAGTGTTGATCTCTATGGAGAAAAACGTGCAAGAAACACCACGGAGACTCTTATAAAAATAATTTTCAATTTAACATTTTCTTGGTATAAATAGATACATAGCATTAACAAATACTTTGTAGCTATTCGCTACATCCAAAGTCCAGGAGTAGAATTTTAAGCAGCTGGAATCAGACTGGACTGAGTTAATAATCAGGCGGTCTACGGCCTCGGAAAACAACGTAAACCTCTGGTCGGACACAATAGTACCCAATAGTGTTCTTCCTTACTTTTCTTTAGGGAAATGATATCTGGGAATCTGAAGGTATAGGCTTACTTTTTTTATTTATCTTCCTTGCTTTAAAAAAGTAATTATTGGCATAAGATGAGGCCAACGATATTATCGAAAATTTGTGAACTTCTTTCTACGTCTGATTTTGTGTAGGGTGTTTTTTAGTCGTAGCTTAATCAGAATCAACATTTCCTAAGAGGAATTGAACCAATACACATTTTTTGCCACGTTTAGTCTCTAGTAACGAATGTAAGTCGATCAGTGGAAACATGGCTTATTATTTGATGATAAAGAAAAATTTATAAAAAAAACATTGGGTTGCACTCCGGGAGTGACGGCAGAAGTGAAAACTTGAACATTAACGTTTGTGCATTTTTGATATTTTGGAATGGTTAGGGAATAATTTCGCACGAATTGCTTTAAATCAGTATAAAAGTACTATCATGTATGTGGTAAAATACAATATTCATTTATTGCGCTATCGTACACAAACATGACAATTTATATTACATTAAAAAAATTAACACTTCAGAACTTCCCCTCCGTCTTACGAATTTTCGATCAGGTCACGTGTCCTGACGCGAGTTTAAAATATTTTAACCATCCCAAAAAGTGCACAACGCCGCTAAAGAAATTTCAAAAAAAATATTTTATCCAGAGAGTATGTAATAAAATCGCAATTCCACGAAAACTTAGTTATTTTCGGGGCACACATTACCTTACGTTTCCTTACACAACCACTACACCGAATACCTGTTTGTATATACATAGATACACACACAAACACCGACAAACCTAGATCCTACACAGATCACAAATGAATTCACTAAAAGCGTTCTATTCACGCTCATTCCCAGCAGAACTCTAACAACCAGTGATCCATAGCCCACGTGTAATTGAAAACGCTGTTTCAGAAAACCGGGTGCAGTTTCAACCGGTCTAGAATTTTCTAAATATAGCTAGGAAAGCTGGCGAGTCATTAACGTTACTGCCTAACTACCACTCGTTGTAAACGAGCAGGAGGCAAGCCGTGCATAGAATGTGTGGAATCTTGGCTGAGCTCAGACTGTGAATGTTTTTGAGAATCGAATTTTTAGATACGATGTTTTTTTTCAATTCAATTTAAATACCACATAACAGTGAACACATAAAATTGCGATAGTCTGATAATATAATTATATATTTTCATTAATGAGTGCGTGAGGATTGGCCTAAGTTCACTTGACCAAAGAACCTTCGGCTTAATGATTGTACGACGAACAATCGCCCGAATAACGATTGCCCGAAAGATCGTAAGCTCAGTGTAGGTGGGCACAGGTCACTGTTTCACTCACGGGTTTTAAACGACGAATAAACTTTTCTTGGTGTTTTCATTTTTTGAAAATACCTGATACAGTTTATGCACCCACTGTAGAGCATGAATTCAATTTAGAAATAATATTATCGACATTTTTCAAATACAAACTATTTACCCTATACCTAATACCTAGTTATATACCTAGTTTACACAATGCGACTAGACCGTAGACAGTTACTCGGATCGTCTACTCGTATGCCAATAGCTCGGCTCGCCTTAGCTGTCTACACGGTGAAAGTAGCTGCCCAGTCTCTTGCGAGTCGCAGTACACAATAAATACTGGACCCGCTCGCAACAGTTCTACGCTCGCTACCTGGCTGAGGCGTCATCCTAGTTGGCTAACGATCTTACGAGTTAACGATGCGATTTCGTCGCGCGATGAAAATGATCAAGTGCTGGCGCGATGATTTACAAGCTTCAATTAGGACACTCTAAAGAAATGTGTGTGTTTAATCTCGTCGTGCGACGAAATTGCATCGTTAAGTCGTACGATCGTTAGCCAATTAGAACAAAGCCTGACACTGGTGAGCTACTGCAGAACGCGTCCGAACGATGCAATAAGTGATGACCGAGCTGCTACCATTTGCGAGTTACTGTCAGCGGGTAGGCGAGTGAAAACAAAAAATCTTGAAATAATTCGGATGCGAGCTACTATCCAAGTCGCACGTACCAGTACCTTACTCGCAAGATACGTCCAAACGATGCGAGTTACTGCACTGCTGCTACTCGGCAGGCTGACTCGCACGCTAGCTCGCACTGTGTAAACTAGCCATAACACTACCACCGATAAAAGAACCTCGCCGCAATGGATTTATTCGGAAAATAAATCAAGGCTTTACTCCCGCTTTTCCTTGTTTCCATTATAGGGGTGTGAACGGCAGAGAGTGGAGTACCGTGGGCCATTTGTACCATAATTTCATGCGACGGTTACAGCAATGGCGGCAGGCAACCTTTTGTTTCCAGGCATCAAATACAGTTTTTGTTCGAAAACAATGCTTCTGTTAAAAACATAGTTGCTTTCAAATAGTTCGCCGTTTTATACAAAGTCTTAAAAGATCGTGAAGTTGCTTGCTTTTATGCTGGAGTTTCATAACTTGATATGCAGGTTGTATTGGCTGGTCGTTTCTTTATGAAAATGCTTAACATTACTATAGTTGAATATTTTTATAAGAGTAGATAACCGTCGAGTTTCGTGTCGGTTTTTCTCTATAGGAAACAACCCATTGGTTTCATAAGTTTGAGTCACCCATTATTTACAGGTTAGTAACTAACTACAGGACTACTAAACTTAATCTACAGGTTAGTAACTTAATCTAGAACTACACACAAAAGACAAATACACTATGGGTCGACAACTGTGCCCTTGTCGCACCAATACATTTATAAAATGCCTTAGCATTGGGGCATCTTGCTGTACAGCTAGGGCTTTCAGAATGCTATTGGAACTGCCACGCACTCTGTAAGCAAAGAAGCGTATTTAGCGGAATTAAAATATTTTCAAGACTTCAGAGGTTCTAACTAACCGTTGCGAATTTCAAAGACCTACCAACGACGACCGGGACCAACGGTTTTAACATGTTTTTTGTCTCGGTATGTAAAGTATGGCCAAATCACTCATCCTCGGTCCGACCTCGGCAAACATTACTTAACCCTGAAGATCGACCCGTGCGGCCGTTATTTTGTAGACACGAGGTGACTCGTGGCTACATAAACAATAGATTCAAAGTTTAAACTACCTATCTATATTAACAAATTCCAACAGATTCTAAGACTTCTGAATCCGTTACAATCAAATAACTGGCCCTGGATTTAGAGTACCTATCGCAATTTAATCTAAGGTTCACAAAGCATACCTAGCTTCAAATAGTTTGGTCCTCTCACACATTAACGGAAACGGAAACAGTGAACGGTAAAGATGACATGGATATCCCTCAAATATGAAGCAAATAGATTTGTTAAGTAGGTACTGACAAACAATTCAGGGAATAAACCACTGGAGACAGTTACATGATTGGAAGATGAGGATGTAATGTTAAAACATTACACTTCTACATCCTCATCTTTAACACTCTTTTTTCACTTTTAAGTCTTCCAAACTGCCCCTGAGTGAACCCCCGTCAAGGTCGAAACGGAGGTTTTATAATCTTGGTGAATTTCAATTATTTTTTATTTTCACCCTTTGTGAAAGTACTCAATATGTACACAATGTTTACAATTGAAAACAAGAAATAAAGTCTACTTTTTTCTTTATTGCGTCGACTTATAGCATAAGTCTTGCTGACCGAAATTATTATTTTTTTATTCAAAGTTGATGCCATAAAAAGTATGTGTTCAAATCCATGAGTATTTTTACCCATTGAAAAATTCACTACGCTGTATAACACTACGTCACACGCTGCCACCCCGACCATCTAATAAACACAGCTCTATTTGTACTTTGTACCTAACTATCCGTCAGCAGTCTTAATTTGCAGATCCTAATTACGTGGTTTCATGAAATTCAGTCTAAACTTTGTTTATGTGCCGAGCTAAGAAATAATTTACAGTTTGCGGTGCAATGAATGCGACTTTAGAAAAGGCAAACGCTAGATTTTTGTACAGATCTAAGGCAAAATAGTCGCACCTTTATTAATAATCGTGCCATAAAACCTTTTCATTCTATTAGTAAGAGATCAATGCGATTAGAGAGCCCTGAGACCAGTTGTGGACTTTAGCAGGCTGATGATGATAATGACGACCAGTGCCTATTAAAGTCAATGCATAACGTCTTCCAATGAAGACATGTGAGCAAAACAGGGCTAGCTCAACACTAGCATATTAATTTTGTAAACTCAGCACACAGGGCCATCGAAAGCCATGCATTAAGCACCTTACGCAAGTAAAAAAAACAGTCAATTTGAGAACCACCTCCTTTTTGTTGATGCGGAATATAAGTATCTAATATAATTAAGAAATAAAACTGATGTCACCAGGCAAAATAAACTCAGTCGTTGACTAGCCATCATACATCTGCATACAAAAGTGGCTCGTATGCTCAACCCTAGGCCCACTACTTAAAGAAATATCCGGCTTCCCATTCCTTTTACCGCCAGCGTATTTTATAATACTGCACTTTCCCAGTTTTAATTAAACTTCAGCCAGTTCAAGTGTATTTTTACTGAATCAAGGGTCTGCAATAACTTTGAAACTTCTTATAATCCTGCGCTTTATAAAAGGGTTTTTCATTATTTCAATGGAATATTTTGTATGGCACGCTCTTATATTGAAACACATGTAATTTAAAATTAAATGAAATAATTATTTATTCAACACATTTGCTCAAAAAATGCATTTATGACACCTGTGTACTTACATTGGTCGAAAGTTAAAAATTATGCACCATACATTGGAACGAACGAACGAACGCGGTAAAAAAGGTACTCTCATCTAAGTACCTATTTTACCGCACTCCTCGGTGTATAGCGCTGTGCATATTCTTTACGATTTTTTTTTAAATTACCACTAAAAATATTAGAATTCCACCAAGGAGTTTCACATTACTGGAAAAAATAGGCTGAATGATCAAACCTCCTTGGAAGCGCTTTTGCTCAATACATTTGTCTCATTTTAACAATAAAGAGAAAATAAGGCGAAAAATGTAGTTCTAATTGTTTTAATTTTCAATTTTCAAATGTGTTGAAAAATGTTGTATGACACACATGCGGAAATTGGTTTTTACAAACTCGTGACTATGGTAGGCCCTCGACTTCGTCTCGGGCTTACATTCGTCTACTCATTTGTAAAAACCAACTTACCGCACATAACTATTACAAAACCTCAAAATATCAACTCGGATCGTTAGGATAGTTAAATCCATTAGCATCCCCTGTGAAAAACTAGGGCTGGCACTAATTGTCTTTTAGTTATAGCTACAAAAACATTTTTTTTAAACCTGAAAAATAATACCCTTCTGAAATAATTTCTCTCCACAAAATTCATTCAAATAAATTGTAACACGAAAATGAAAACCACAAGAATGTCAGGATAGCAACATAGATCCAACAAAGTGACGCGTGGTGCACAAAGCCACGATTATCTATGGCCGGTAATGGGGATCGTCCATTAGCTTCAGGGAAATGCCTCCTCCTCAAACATTCATACATCATCACAATCATATGAACGACAATAGGGGAAATGATACGTTGACGCTGGATCTACTTTCGATCTTGCGGTGTTTTTATTTTTCTTCTTTAAATGAATGCTGTTTTTACGGTTTGGATGTAGTAAATTGCTTACGTGATTTATTACGCCTTTTTGGTGCAAGCTAATGGGCAACTGTCTTAAACCTTTCGTACTTCCTATCCTACTGTTATTATAAAATATGTGAATGACTGTTTGTGTTGAGACGTTCGTTCAATCCCGCCTCAATAGCTGAACGGATTTGAATGAAACTTGTACCACGGGTAAACCATAGCCAGGATGGTTGCTTTTAACTCGGTGGTATGGTCTCTCGGGATCATTTCGACACTTACGCGGGCAACGTCCTTGGCATAAGAAAATAGTAAATAATAAAAATGGCATAGGAGGTTGTTTATTTGGCACTCACAAAAACATACAATGTAGGTACAAATATACGAAAAACTAAGTAAGTTTGTGGAAAAATAAATTCTCTCATAGAATATACCCTGCTCTAGGCCGTCGACACTTCTAACTTATCTTAGCTCCATAATTTATTGCAACCGTTATTTCAACCAACTTAATTTACTTAATTTTGGCGCAGTTTAATTAAAGCCACGTATTATATACTACACAGTTCTGAAACGTTCTAGATAACTATTTTCCTAATTTATAACGACTTAAAGCAGCGGGCTGTACTAAGTACGTGAAACGCAAGAATCGCGTTTATTGATCAATATTAAATCCACAAAATAAATTCACAGGTTCTGGATGGTAACGATCAAACAGTGTTCCTACGGCTTTCCACAGATCATAGTCCACCTTCCATCTTGTGTCGCATGTCCAGTCACCTGCATACTAGAGGACCTAATGCTGCATAAGGTGTTTTACCGTAGCTGAATATTGGCCCAAACAAACAGATTAACTTTAGTGGGGATGAGTGTATTTGTTATCGATACGATAAGAAAAAGAACAGTAAAATACTTAAGAAAAAATATATTTTTTTACTTTAGAGAAGCTCTCAAGAATTTCAGGACTTTGGTAGGTATACCAGAGTCTTGAAATTATGATGAGAGCTAACGCTGATTTTTAGAGACAGCCCACCCAATCAATTCTACTACCAACAAATCAATTTGACTTTTGCATTATTTTTAGACGAGGGCACATCTAACCAAAACAGTTGTTTAATTTAAAGGTCACATCCAAAACGGTCACCTATTTTATATGGAGATTGGCTCTCGAACGAACAACCATGTAGGTACTCATGTCGTGCCGGGCTAGCGGCTAGCAGTGCCAAACCAAACAACATCGGGAACTTTGTTTTTTAAGTAGGTACCTACATAGTGACCACAAAGATGCCTAGTCTGATTTGTCATTCCTGTCTAGTCAGACACATACTGTACGTTCAAACGACTAAAATGAAGTTAGAATTACCACAGTAAGCTAATTTGACACTTTATTCATTATCAGTATACGAGTAAGACACGTTTTATGAAAGTTCTTGTTTTCCCCTCGATTACTTCAATTCCTCCTAAAATACCTACTAAAATAGCGACGGCGATTGTCGAAATGTCATAGTGCAAGTGATCAGTCACTTGCACAACGAAATGTCACGTGGTCAGCCACGTGACATTTCGATGGTGCTTTTCAATCCCATACAATTTTGACAGTGGCTATCAGGAATCTACATAGTTATAAGGAAATTCGCTCAATGCACTTTAAAAATAAAGTTAACATTAAGTGATATGTATGTATGCATAGATCCCGTTGTATACTTACATACATAGCTTGTGCTAAGAATCAGTTTAAAAAACGCCAACATCATATCAGTTACAATGAGCTACGCAAAAACCACAAACAAAAGACTCAAAAACAACCAATCAGAAACATCATCAACGTCATAACACATAAGCCCTCTTTCATTTCCGTATTGCAACACAACCGACTCAGATTCACTTTGTGGATTACAATCGCGCCATGAATGCAATGCCATCCCGCACGGCATGACTGCAAGACAATTGTACGAATGCACACGTGCCCAGATAAACACAGCGCGCTCAATAGCCTGTCAGGCTGTTTGAATACACCCGGAGTATGTGGTACAGATCTAATTAGGTTACTGAAACCTTCTGTTGCGAATGTTGGGATATTTTCTGTAGTTTATGCTGTAGTTTTGATATGTTTTGACCGTTTAGTTAGTCATCCAATTTTCTCCTTAAATACCGGCTAAAATAGGTAGCGTCCAAGACAGCCAAAGTGACATGAAGGATTGAACGGAAGCAATAGAACAAAGAAGTCGCATAATTAATTAGTTGACGGCAAAACGAACCCTATCAATTTACCTTGATGAAGTCAAAATGCATACCTACATGAAAAGCCCACAAGTCTCATTTCCAATGTCCTTATTTTCGAAATTAACTGTCCCGTG
The DNA here is from genome assembly GCA_002192655.3 of Mamestra configurata. Lineage (NCBI taxonomy): Eukaryota > Metazoa > Arthropoda > Insecta > Lepidoptera > Noctuidae > Mamestra > Mamestra configurata. The sequence goes on from NDFZ01005425.1 coordinate 191,839, forward strand.
GTAACCATACCAATCAGTCCAAAGTGATCATTGCAAAGCTCCCTTTGACGGTCTATCCCAGCACATTTTGAAAAGCCATTCTCTTCTATAGTAACGTTAACTTTGTAATCAAGCAATCGCATGCTACACAGGCTTTCAATAAGTGATCTCAATAAAAAACAAAGGCCCCGATAACTAAGGTCAGTGAACTCTGACGCTGCAGACCAGTGGCATAAAATTTTTACATCAATACACAACTTTTGCTTTGTTTTGTATCGCCCAGAGGACGGTTGATTAAACAGGCTTACACTGATCCTATTCCAAAGCAAATTAAAACAGAGCAATTTAGACTTTATGCTAATAAAATAAGGGCTTTGTGAACTGCATTAAGAGTGTTGGTATCTCTGCTAGTATACGCTTTGGAAGCTCCATGAGTCCCACTTACTGACAGGTCGATAATCCCCGCTCGTCGGGACATAATCATGGTTTGTGCTTGCAGTATACATACGCTGGGCTGGACACTTTAATCTATGCTGTCGATAATCCACTTTTTTATTTCTCAAAAGCAATTTTATGTTTTAAAAGTGCTGGCACTCAGCCTAATTTGAATAAATGACTTTTGAATTTGAATTTGAATTTGAAAACGAGAAGGGCGATTTCATTTTTAAAGCTGGTCTGGTGACTGCAGTTTTTAAAATCAAAATATTATGGAAATCAAAGATTTCCTGACAAAAAATAGTTCAAGAACGATTAATTCGAATAAAATTCAGCAGGAAGACGATCGGTGACGGACAAAACCTTCCCTCAAGCGTCGCCATATCGACTGGTCCTGAACTTCTCGCATCCAGCTGACTCCCGTAACTATTATTAAGATAAAGTTCTACTGTAACAAATTAAAAGGTCATCATCCATCGCAAATCAGTCTCTTCTTCAACATTTTCTTCCTGTTTCGATATCGATAAACTAGAAATAAGAGATAATAATCAGCGATACTTTTCCCCAATTACTGGCAGCGAGGCAGCACCTCCGTCGCGTCGGAAGGCGCCACCTAACGGAAATTGCCCAGCCAGCACCAAGTCGCGCCTCATTCCACACTGACAACGCTCATCGGGTGCAGGCAACCACTCCTAGTTTCCTTCATAGGTAACTACTGTAATTACTCTATCAGGCTTTCGTTGATTTGAAGGGAGTGTTATGTATCTATGGTAGACACCAGATTTTGCAACAACACATATCACAAATGCATGAAAAGGTATATGTGTCAAAAATCCTTGGGGAATTCTGGTTGAATACGATGGGTTAATAACTTACAAATGAAATTGCATGACTGGTTATGATCATTCAATTGATACAAAAAAGGAGCTATAATTCTCAGTTATGTAGTATTCATTTGTGGGTAAGCTTACAACAATGGATATAGAACAAAAAAATCCGTACAGATAACGTATTAACTACTCCTTGGAAAACAATAAAATGCCCAAGCTCGTGCTGAGCTTGCAATTACTTCAACACAGCCAGTAATTAAATAAAATCTATAAATAAACTACGCAAATACTATAGATTAATAAAGTACACGTTCAGCGCTATAATGGAAAGTTATTATCGTACTATAATATTATTGTAAAAGTTTAAGTGTTTGTATGTCAATCAAGCCAAAACGGAGGAATGGAATTGGATGAGGAATATGGGTAGACCATGCCCTAGATAAGGATATAGAGTACTTTCGGTCCCGGTATTAAATATCCGTGGAATAATAGAGAATATGCATACATGGCACTTTTATTTGTTGAATAAAAAACTAATTAAAGTACACAAATCTGAAAGATTTTCATCAGCGACAAAGTTATAAAGCTTCAAAGACCATAATTTGAAAGAAAACTCCGACATAGGGTCTGATGTCAAAGTCTAGTATGCCCAAAAACCTGCCATAGAACACGACGTTTGAGACAGGTAATATTTATTTAAAATAGTTAAATCTCGTTAGTTTTTGGATCAATTTTGCTTCTGTTTTCACTATTAATATTTTATACTACAACCAAATATTTGTATTTCTGACATCCACGAGGGCGCGCTAGCAAAAGCACGCCTTTTAATAAATAGCAGTACATTTTCTTTACGCCTTTCAACAAACGAACAAAAGTGAACAGCGATAAACAGCATTTATTTCAACAGTACGCCAACTAAATACATAATTCGTTGTAGTGCTAACGCGGCCAAGTTTAAGGTTGTAATACGTGAAATAGGTACAAAGTTACTGTACTTCCAGAACAAAAGTAGTGAGCTACTCTCCCCCCTTCTTGTGCCATAGAGGAGTTAGTGGATGGAGCAATTAAAATGTAGACATAAGCTGGATTTCTTTAACTTTTGTAATAAAAAGAAATAAAACTGTTTGGTTTTGGAGATAATCTTTGGAAATTCTGATTCAATCACGAAAATTATTTATAACAATGATAGATAGCTACATCATCGCTTGGTGCCAGCGGCTAATTTATATCCCAAAAAATGCGCGGTTCTTTCGAGATAAGCCACGGTAACGAACTTTTAACGGCGTTTTACCATTGTTACTTAACCACGCAAAAAGAACTAACGTTGCCTTGTCAACTTACAACATAGACACTTCAGTAGGCTACACTTGCTGACATAACTGACTATTTATCTGCAATTTAAGGACACTGTTCAAACAGGACTGGATATGTGATTGGTGACAAAGAATCCAGGATAAGAGGACAAAATACGGCGGTCACTAACGCAGCAGACGCTCAGTCACTCCCTCCATATTTTTCCCTAAGTCTGATTTAAAGAACAAGAACATTAAATATAATCATTAGCACTCCACTAATAACGTACTCCTACTTTCAACGCCGATTTACGATCCCTGTTTTTCCCGCAAACAGCCAACTTGCACATTTTATGTAGCTCTCCTCTGGCGGAGTTTATAAAACCGTAAGAATATCATGGAATATTTACACGCATACGTCAACTGAGAAATACTGGATATTTATTCACCGATGCAATGTTTTACATAGACTTTGTGTGCCCTCTAGCTGTATTTATTCAGTAAATAAAATAGCGCTCGCCACTGGCTTCGTTTTCCCACAAATAGTGAACAAAAACTACGACTGTGGTAAAAAATCTCATCAAAATGCACAGCACTGTTAGATTAGTGTGTACTCGCAAATAGACAGGTATGCCAGGTAATTACTTTAATAGGAAACAATCGAATGATGCCAGAATGAATCTCTAAAAATGCTGATAGTGAAATTCGTTGTTATACTAATTCAATAGTTTATGATTACTGTTTAAAAATATTTGTTTGAAGAAGTTCGTTCCTTGAGAGAGGCCATGGTAGAGCGGACAAATTTGACCTTAAGTCTTGTCTCCCAGTGGGGTGATGACAATCTGGTCTCTTCTAACGCCACCAAAACACAAGCATGTCTTTTTACCGCAAAAAGGAGTCGTTTCGACCTAACTCCGACTTTTCTGGGTACATCTGTTCCTGTAACCGATCGGCTCGAGCTCCTAGGCATGGAGTTGACACCCAGTCTCAACTTTGGTGCCACCATTGAGCACAAAGCCCAAACTGCGGCCAAAAAGCTGGGCATCCTAAATAGAGTGAAGCAATACTTCACGCCTGGACAGCTTTTAACCAAAGCACAAGTCCGATCCTGCTTGGAGTATTGCAGCCACCTTTGGGATGGCTCAGCTAAATACCAACTTGCCGCGCTTGACTCGGTGGAACACAGAGCTAAAAGGCTCATTGGCGACGTAAGACTGGTGGATGCCAAGCTGCACAGCTTGGCTCATCGCCGCAAGGTTGCCTGCTTGTCGGTCTTCTACAGATTGTACTTCGGGGAGAGTGTCCAGGAACTCCACGATCTCATCCCACCGGCCCCCTTCTACCATCGGACATCTAGACGCACTGCAAGTTACCATCCCTACCTTGTTGCTATTCCACCAATTCGCACTAAACGTTTCCAAACGTCTTTTATAATGCGCACAGCAAAGGAATGGAACTCTCTGCCTTTGTCTGTGTTTCCGAACGCATACAACCCTAATCTCTTCAAAATTAGAGTGAACAGGCTTCTTCTGGGTAAGCTCGCTCCATCGTCGACTTTGTCTCTGTCATCTATGACCTAGACTAGAGTCAAGACCAAACCCATATTAAATAAAAAATTGAGCCACTTCGTCGGTACTCGTATATTTAAAGTATTCGTGATTTTTATGAATTTTATAAAAATGGATCCTATTTTTCGTACATAAATTCGAATCCACGAATTGGAATCCAACACGATTGAGTGCACAAACACTCTAACATTTAATAAATAACAGATGTAAAAATATTTTAAATTACCTACGACTACCAAATAAAATGAAAAATAGAAAATATCTCATTAAAAACAGATCTAACATGTTTCATCCTTGCATTTTTCCTATTCTCATTGTTAAGCATAGCAGAGAGCACAATACGAGATTACCAACTACAAGGTACCTTTACTTATAGTCGGGGAGCTAGAGCTAGCTGCAGGATCGACAGCTTATAAGTAAGTCTTATAACGTTCCTTACGTGACTCTGAGAAATGAGTTTTTAAATGGATTCCCTCCGCGTATGCGACGGAATTGTAGTTACCTCTGTGTTAAAAACATTATGATAGAGAAGCCAGATGGGTTCCTGTGCGACGGTGATCGAGGGTGTTGTGGTTTCTTGGACGAATTATAAAGGTAGGTGTGATTCGGAAGAAGTCATTTCAGTAGGTGCATTGTTTGGAATAGAGCTTATAAAAAAAACGAAGTAGGTATTTAATACAGGACAGAGGCTCTAGACAAGTGGCATTCTGCCAGCTGTAGCAAGGCGATTGTCAAAACGTTTAAAATTTGTGAGATTGCTGACACTGTTGAAATGTCACGTGATCAAGCCCTTATAATTTATAGAATGGTCTTCGTCTAGCTAGAGCCTATTGAATTGTAATTCTACTACAAACATTTGACAGACGGTATACGGAATTGAAGGTGGACACTTGATGCGATACACTAAAGGCAAGTGGAGCAAGGTAGTGACAGAATGGTATCCAAGGGACGGCAAAAGAAATCGATGAAGGCAGCTTACCCGGTGGGAGGAAGAAAGAAAGCTAACAGCAGGTCCAAACTGAAGCCAACCTACAGACAACTGACAGACGTCAATGGAAAGTGTTAGAGGAGGCCTATGCCACAAGGCACACCGAAATTCGAGACATTTTGTGATTTTTGTTTAAACCATTATTGTTAGTGTAATTGTCTGGTTTCGGAATAAAAGGCTTTATTATTATAATATACGGAATTGAAACTTTGGCCATGCGTGGAGTTTAAATATAATCTACGAGTAAGGTATCGACTTAAACTTCCTTTGTGTTAATGACTCCCTCTCATCGACCTAACGGGCTGAAAATTAAATCTCACGGTGTGGAATAAATCTCGTATAACGATCTAATTAACCTAATTTAATAATTTGTAAAAGGCCGCGTGTGAAGGAACGTTTCAAATATTATCTTTGCGAAGAGGCATATAAACTGAACCCTTTTACGCCGGCGCTCGTCAAAAAGATAAAACTGTCGAATATCCTCGTCACGTTAATCCCCGTCAAACGCCAAAAGATCATAAAGAAAATTTGCATAAAATTTAGTCCATTCGAAGAGAATTCGCGGCCGGCGCGGGATTTTTTATGCGCGCACATTAGGGGACATTACGCGCTACGCCCCCCACTCCCACGCTCGCTGAAATAATATTTTTCAAGCTGTTGAGTTGCTTTTTATTTCGGGGTTCGCGGCAAATGAGTTTCTAAGCGTAAATAAATCTTTCACTGCCCTCTGCGGGTAAGCGGAAACTTCCATTATTATCATTTATTATATAAGGCGGCGTTCGGCGTCAGGCGGCGCGGGCGCGTTGTCACGAACCATATAACGCTAGTTAAAGTACAGCTAACCGCAGTTAAATATGGAATAGTTTGTTCGTGCGTTGGTAAGCGGTTAATTTTATCTCGTTGCGGGCGGGCTCATACTGCGGCGCGATCCAATTGCTGAAAATGAATTAGTTTCTCTGTGTGTTCAACAGAAAATGTTGTCCGCGCCATTTGCAATTATGGCGATCGCTTTTGCAGTGTCGGCGGCCGTAGAAAGCGAAGCTTTACGACTTTCTCTTTATGCTGATATTAAAAAATTTTCTCGGTAAGCAATAACTAGTATGCAAGATATTAAATTGCAGACGATGCGACTTTATTATAAACCTTAATAAGGACTTAAATCAACGTGATCTTTTTACTTTTCAGTTAATATCGTGAACATTGAAATGCAATTTATTTCGCTCGTTATTGGGGTTTATCTTCCTTTGTGCGAGCATATTTCTGAAACTCCAGCCGTTCATGCCCATAATGTATTTTTACATACGAGTTTCCGTCTGACATTTGTATATTCTGTTGTATTTTTAAAGCTTCTGTAGGTTGACCTGTATTAAGTTTTCCGCTGACATAAACTGGGTCTAAAGCGACTGAACACCTATGTTTTGAAGTAAACTAGTGTCGACAGTATCGAGGCAACGTGTTCCCAAAATAAACTTGTTTATTGAAACAGGGTGATATGACAGAGATAAACTTAATTTGCTACTGCATAGAGTAGGTTTATAGAATTTGGGAACACCACTATTGTGGCGATAAGTCCCCTCTATAAGAATTGGCTAGAGAGGCAACACGGCGTCCTCACCTTCCACCTGTCGCAGGTTCTCGCCGGACATGGTTGTTTCGGGAGGTACCTGTATCGGATTCGGCGGGAGGACATGCCCGTGACATCACCACTGTGTGGATCACCCGGAGGACACGGTGGAGCATATTGTAAAGGTCTGCTCTGTTTGGGCGGAGCACCGCCGTGTCCTCATAGAGGCGATCGACAGCGGCGATCTCTCACGTCCAGCTCTGGTTCAGTCCATGGTCCGTCACCTTCATATGCGAAGCAGTAATGCAAGCAAAGGAGTAGCTCGGACGCGTGAGGGAGAGGCAAACCTCACGTCCCAGCCGCCACAACAGAAAAAGACACCCCGGGCCTCGGGAATCGATTCCCGGCCACCATAGGTGCGGGCATGCGGATGGCGAGCGATGGGTGGCTCGCCGTCCGATAAGGACCAGGCCAGAGTCGCCGACGCGTTGTGTTCCACGCACACCTCAAAGAGATGTCAGCATAATTGAAAGGGCCTGCTAGGACCAGAGCTTTTAAAAAAAACGTTCGATAGCGTTACCGCGGCCCTGGAACGCAAAGAGCATTTGGAGGAACACGGGTAGGGTTTAAGAGTCTGACACTCTTTTCCGCTCAGGCCGGAGCGGAAGGGAGTTATCCTTACTGAAAAAGGTCAGTAGAATTGTTTGGTCACTCAACTCTTATTTTTCAACAAAGTCGTGGTACTGTAATTCAAATTCTATGCATTTACTTTAAATAAACCCACCATCAACACATGAAGCTAGTTGCACGTGCCAAAGCGTACATCTCTATGGAGAAGAAACTGCAAGAAACTCCATGGATACTCTTAACTAAACACTCTACTGCATAAAGTAGACCTGTAGAAGTACTTTACCGAGTGCAGTAGACGGAGCCCAGGACGTCCCTAAAGAAGGACATAAGCAGATTTTTGTCCTCGATATGTGTATCAAAAATAATGACATGCAAAATACACGCAGGCAAGAGTCGCATAGAACAGCTAGTACACCATTCTTAGTTAAAAGAAAAAGAAAACAACAAATGTCATGTGAATGAAGAAAATATGTTTAATTAATTGAATTTAGTAAACAATAACTGGTGTAAACTGAATTATGTCCAAAACAAATACATTTCTATTTACATTGTTACTCCAATTTAATATCTCGTTTTGCCTGCCTTTCCCATTAACGCTTCATTTGATAAATTGCACGATATAAACGATGCGAACGACTGACGAATCCTGAAATACGAAATAACATGATTCCTCATATTGATATTCGGACAAAACAGAATGTTGAATAAGTATTGCGAAATATTACAACTGCAAAAGTGTATAGTGTACACCTGTAATAAGTGTGTTCACGATTTTGAATGAGGAACTGGTCCTTAAATTGGCAAATATCATAGATACATGAAGAATATCAGCATATCCCTATAAATGAACGTAAAATATCACACACCATGGAACCCAATAAACTCTCCGAGAAAGAATGTTGAAATTGGGCTTACAGCTAATAACAATAACCATGATACAAATACCCCAATATCCATTCCGACTAAAACCCATAACTAAAGATACACCAGACCCTTCCGTGGAAGCAGGATTTTATAAGTAGGTTGTAAAGAAGGTAGGAGGAACCAAAGTCGGGGGTCGGCGTCAAATCCACAAGTTATTCCCAATATCCCAATATCCGGACGCTGCGCCGTGTATATCACACTACAGATACATGCTGCAGTCATAAAATATACTGCCAGAGACCGCGAGCTAAGAAACATTGGTTTACTTTGAAAAGTTGCAGTAATATTTTCGTGTAAGCGCCATAAGGTTAAGTATTTGAGCGTCATAAGTTTATTTGGAGCTACAAAGGTAATAGGGTATTCGACTACTATCAAAAATCTAAATTAATCCCACCAAATACATTCCTTAAATCGTGTAATAATGGGCATGGTTGTCGGGACTACATGTTTGATAAATTTGTTATTTCTCCAAGTGGATCCAATCTCAATCAAACACGATAATAGCCTATGTCCTTCTGAAAGGGCAAATCCTGGTCAGGTTAAAACAAAAATACTTTCGCATGAGCATACAATTAAAGATTTAGAATGCTGCAGAAAGACATCTATGAATTTGCCATTACTTTTTAAAGCAAACACTTCACTTTCCTTATTATCGTAAAGAGGCATACTAAAATTCAATCTGTGCAAATAAATATAAAAGCATGTATCTCTTGAACATTCTGTACAGGTATCCGACGCGAAATCGAGTTAGACCCTCTTCGCATCGTATCAAAATCCTTCATTTCGTAAATCTTGGCGACGCAACATATGTAAGAAAATCTGAGCTACCTTCGCACTTACCCACGCTTACAAATCTTATTTGTGCTCGTTTCGAACGAAATTCGTCTCGTGTCACCATCGCTACGTTTATTACTTTCCTATCTGCAACCGACTAGCTACAGGATACCTACCTACAGGCGACACTGTAGGTAGGTATTTGTCTGGATATTCCACCGAATCTCTCGATCTTAGAATGTCTCAGGTTAAATTAAACCGGTATGTAACAAATTGTGTCTTGTTACAAACGCAAATGGTTACGGTGATCAAATGAAAAACGTTTCCTTTTGGTGAGAAACACGTTTACAAGAAAGATACAGCAATTCAATTATGCCACGGAAATCTCTTGTTATAAAGTGCCCTGAGGTGTGACGATAATAAGCGCTAAATACGATGTACAGAGAAGAAATGTGAGCTAGCTTCAGTTTTAAATGCACAGCGTCGTTTTATTGTGAAAATAACAATAGGGTATTTTCTTGAAAATCATGTTTGGTCCGTCAGATAGATTAGCAAAATATATTGGACACATTTTTTCTTTTGTCTCGTAAACAAAAAAAAACCGGCCTAGTGCGAGTCGGACTCTCACATGAAGGGTTCCGTGCCATGAACCGAAAAAAAACACATTTCTTGTACAGGAGCGCCCTTTAATTTTAATTTTATTATTGTTGTTATAGCGGCAATAGAAATAATTACAGTCTGTGAAAATTTCAACTGTCTACCTATTACGGTTCTTGAAATATAGCCCGCTGACAGATAGAAGGACGGAAGGACGGACGGACGGACGGACAGATGGACCGATGGACGGATGGATGGACGGGCAGACAGCGGAGGCTTAGTAATAGGGTTCCGTTGGTTACCCTTTTGGTATGGAACCCTGATTAGTACGATACAGAGCTTTGGAATTTCGCGTGACGTCACGCCTTAGTACACTTTTTACCAACAAGTGACGTCACCAGCCGCCACTCCTGTACTTTAATGAGCTTTACCTTTGTCTGTAGTATTGATTTAAAAAGGCAAAAAATACTAGGCCAATATTTTTTAATCTTAACAACGAACTATACAGGAAAATATCCACCCTATTGCCAGAATTCACCAGTATTTCGCCAGGGGAGGTTATTACCAGAGGTCGGAATTAGGTAGTTATTTATGTACTTACACTGATATTCATACAGTGAAAGAATAAAGTAGATATGCTTCAAATCCCGAGATTTATTTTAAATAGCAGAAAAACCCCATGATTTATTCAATAAAAATGTTATTTACTTTTACACAATTTAAACCACTGCACGCGCGGCGTTGCCAAATTTACATCAACGACATCGGATGCCCGAAGTTGCAAATTCCAATGCGCACACGCGCGATGTTGCCACATTTGTAGTTCGCACAACATAGCTTGTGAGAACAAAAGAAAAGTTATTATTGTAATATTGTTGGCCACACGGGATTGTCTTTTATTAGAAATCCCTGTTAAATCTATGTTAATATCAATATTTCGATGCAAGTACATATGTAAATAACTGTACCTTATTCCGACCTCTGGTTATTACCTATAGAAATATGTCTACTGTCGACGCATGTTGGGGTATTTACAGATGCTGGCAGAAACTCCTGTTTGCACACTAGGCGAGGCTTACAGCCTGATAACAACGAATTTAAAACTGTACTGTTCCGAAGAATACTAAAATCCATGAAACACAGCGTGGATTTTACGAAATCACACTGGATCGCAGGCTGGCTGGAGGCTTGTCTGCAGAATACAAATCCAAGGTGATACCTGACCACTGCAGACAGACCCCTCGTGTCTTTTAAAAATACCCTCTTACAATCCGAATAACATTAAGTTGCGGGGCCGAGGGAGGTCTGGTTATGCCGGCCGCACATCAGGCGAGCAGGCGACCACCTGAGATTTCAATTTTGCGACGCTGAATAAATTTATTCGTATTTCACCGCCTTCTTTGTTGAACTTATCAACATAAAGCAATACCGGAATAGGAATGTAATGTGATGCCGTTTGCTTAAGTAATGTTGAGTAAATGCACTACACATTTTCTGTCTTACTCTTGTACTTTCTCCTTAATCGTACTCTTACTGGGTTAGAAATATGTCTCAGGCTTTTCGTGTCGGGCTTCTGCAGTTCAGAAGTAGTTTCATATTGTGAGAACTGAGGCGAAAATAAGACACATTATGACAACACACGACAAAACAACATCGATCACATATCGGCACAATCTATATTCTACAAATAAATCCTCTGAAAATCGGTAAAGAGCAATTCGATCCAAACAAACAATTACATCCAACCAGGATAATTGCTTTATTGTTCCATTGAAACGATTATAACCGCTATCATTTTACTTGCATTTAATTCCCGTGCAACGGAATAATTACGTCGTAATGGCCAAAAATAAAGCGGATGTCGAAAAAAGCTGTCACTTTTTATATACGCCATATTGTTTGGAGTTTTGCCAAGTGGCTCTATCTGTTGGCGGGACCGCACACCGCAAAGCTTATATCACAATATTTTAATAGTGACAGGCCAAACAAAATTAAAAAAGGTATTATTACATTTTTGGGCAAACTTCGAAACATTTCCATTACCTACATTCCTCGAGCTCCTTTCCCCGAATAATTCAACATTCCAGACGTGAGTGAAAGGGATGGAAAGAAAGATCCATTATCGTGATTGCAAAAGAATATTATTATATCTTTCTTTTCAAGTCAAATTTTCCTTAATTTTATACCTCTGATATTGTTTATTGGCATAAAACTTATTAAACTTACCAAAAATTCTAACACTAAATACTCTGCTTCGCATTCTAATCGAGTATTCCCGCGCATTTAAACCCAAAAACAAGAACTTTTTTTTTAATGCTCGAAAAGTAAGCATACGAAAATCGCCGACAACACGGTCGAAGGAAACCAGAGAAAATAATCCACAGCGTACCGTATCTTGTGACTCGCGGTAAGTGAAATGACTTATTGAGATAAATCGTTTACCGAACACTCGAAATCGAATTTCTACCGACACCCGAGGAATATTGCTTAGATTCTATATAAATCTGTTTCTTTAAATAACGTTTAAACGTTTATTTTATGTAGTTAACGGCTGTATTTCAAATGGACTGATAAATCAAATAAAGTGCCAATGCAGACGCAAGCCTTGTGGCCATTTGTAGGACATTTGAAGTTGTTACTTCGAATATGGACATTTAACTGACCAAAAATTATGGTAATAAAGAAATTAAAAATGTAAAAAGTATTTTCGGAAAACATTTATATCAAAATGTGGTTTTCTGCATGTTTGTAATTTATAGGTATCATTTATACTGTCGTAATGAAAATACTAAAAAAAAATATTAATCATTCAGTTTGTGTTTTCTTTTACAATTTCAACTAGGGAACGGCCTAATTAATTACTCCCAGACTCATTAAAATAGCGTTTTACTAAGTGCTTTTATTTCGCGAAGCCCTACGCCCATTTCATAAGTAAACGCTGATTTATAAGTCTTAAAGCCAACGTAGTCTGAAGAATAAAGTTTAATTAAACTAAACGAGAAAGATACGGTACTTAATCTGCAATAACTGATTGGAAGAGTCATGATTGTGTCTCAGAGTAAACACCTTAAGCCGTCCGTGATTACGGGGACGAAGAGGGGCGTACGTCCCGGACGCCCCTACGCCCGGACGCCCGTACGCCTCGGACGCCTCGGGCGGAGCACGTTACGCCAGAATGCAGAAAATGTGTTCTGTTTTATTAGAGAGGCCAATAAATTCTGTACGTGAGCCGACGCGACGGATCACCTCTGCTGTCACGTGAAAAAATATACCCTGTGTTACCTACTCACTCACAGTGGACTGTAGGTAGATGCTTCCCTGTACTTTACGTGAAGAACTTTAATAAAATTGAATTAACATTACGGCTCACGTATCTATTTGTTTAAGTTTCCGACCACACTCGAACTCAAACCAAGGTATTTTTAAATGAGCTCTTATTTATGTGGAAGTTGATGCGCAGTGAAAATCGTTATAATTTTAACATGACTAGTAATATTCCATCAAAGCAGTCTTCAAAGCCTGTTCCAAGAAAATGTCAATGTCATTTTCAGTATTCCTGAAAATTTTAATAATTAGTTAGATAGAGTTTTAGGTCTTCTTGCTTGTGTTTACATTTTGGAGATTAGTATTCGGTTACCCGCAATAAGTTCATATTTTCTACATACAATAGAGCTTCCTTTGATTCCAAAGTTTATTTTGTCTTTTATACAATCACCATGCGACCATTTTTATCGGAATCGACTCACATTTCTCGTCGAAAAAAAAAATCTATTCCGGCAAATGAACAGCAATCTCAATCTCAATATGAAATACGATATTCTGTACTGTATTATAATAACAAGATATTCTACGTCATAAGTATTATAGGCTGGGCCGGGTATCTGTCGCAGACACGTTCACTCCATCCCGGGGACATATTTTGCAATTTCATTTCCCACGAGAGGCAGACACGGTTTACGCGACACCTTATTCTTTACCAACTTTAATATTTCTCCTTGTAATCTTTCGACATGTCCGCTGAAGGCAATAAACGATGACTTTTAAAATAAATTTTATATATACGGGGAAACTGAAAAGGCGGAAAGAGGCTGCATTTAGATATGCACATGGGAAGTTTGTACTCTTATCTCCAATGTTGGCAACACATCGGTAAACCCCTTGGGGTTGCAAAATAAATATATATAAGTAGTATAGCTACTTTCTAACAAGAATGCCCTTGGGCTGCATACAAAGTGAAAGTATCGTGGGTATGTTTATAACACTCACATACATAAACAGCCAGACCAGGAACAGCTATCTGTAGACCAAACAAATATTTGTTTCGCGAGTGAATCGAACCCGCGACACGCAGCGCAGCAGTCAATCGCTCAACCACTGCACTGAGGCCAATGGCAGCCTTACATTCTAATGCATACTGAAAAAACAGGTTGAAATAAAAGGGATCCGAACCCACCCAGATCGCAAAAAATGAAAACAGAACAATTACGTAAGATACCAACTCATTCGCTGTTGTTCTCAAATAAGTTGAAAGGGGACGAAGTAACTTAGAGTAGACCAAGTTAGCGCAAAAGAATAACTGCTAGAGTTGAAGTAAAGACAAAGATGGAAAAGTGTGCTATTGGCGTATTTCATCCAGCTTCCTACTAATATTATCGTTTTGGATAATGGTTTTTCTATCATATAAATTTGGGACAAGGGTAGACCATAATTTGGATTAGAACCTAGGAAACTTTCTTTGGGATAGTGGTCATTGTGGGACTATTTATAGTAAAAAACCTTTACCCACCAGACAATAGGTTACATTTCGTGCTATGTGGCTACATATTTTGATCATACAGATTAGGTTGATAATGAACTGCTGTAATATTGTGAAGGACTAAATCAAACACAGCATAACCTACAGTCACAACAAGCATCATAGTGCCAATTCTACTATTTTTAAGCAACGTCCGCATTCGCATCTCAGTCGCAATCTGTCAAAAATGTATAGAAATCGAGCCTTTTTTGACAGATTGCGACAGAGATTCGCACTAAGCGTTTCCAGAGGTCCTTTATAATGCGCACAGCAAAGGAGTGAAACTCTCTACCTGCGTCTGTGTTTCCGAACGCATTCAAACCTAATTTCTTCAAAGTTAAAGTGAACAGGCTTCTTCTGGGAAAGCTCACTCCATCGTCGACTTTGTCTATGTCACTTTTGGCTTAGACTAGAGTCAAGATGTGGTGTGGTACCCACCACACCACATCTTGACAACAAATAGAAATAAAAAAAGATTTACGACCGTTGCTTAAAAATTAGTAGAATTGGGCCTCTGATGACTTAGTTTTGTTCCGTAACAGCATTAACACGTCGCGGTGTTTCACACAAACTTTCAAGTCGTTATTATTGAAAAACAATGAAGCGATTTTAAAACAGTTCAGGTTGTAAGTCTAACAAGTTAGTTAAGAACTTGTCGAAAAACAGTTCAGGTTGTAAGTCTAACAAGTTAGTTAAGAACTTTTCGAAAGACAGTTCAGGTTGTAAGTCTAACAAGTTAGTTAAGAACTTTTCGAAAAACAGTTCAGGTTGTAAGTCTAACAAGTTAGTTAAGAACTTTTCGAAAAACAGTTCAGGTTGTAAGTCTAACAAGTTAGTTAAGAACTTTTCGAAAAACAGTTCAGGTTGTAAGTCTAACAAGTTAGTTAAGAACTTTTCGAAAAACAGTTCAGGTTGTAAGTCTAACAAGTTAGTTAAGAACTTTTCGAAAAACAGTTCAGGTTGTAAGTCTAACAAGTTAGTTAAGAACTTTTCGAAAAACAGTTCAGGTTGTAAGTCTAACAAGTTAGTTAAGAACTTTTCGAAAAACAGTTCAGGTTGTAAGTCTAACAAGTTAGTTAAGAACTTTTCGAAAAACAGTTCAGGTTGTAAGTCTAACAAGTTAGTTAAGAACTTTTCGAAAAACAGTTCAGGTTGTAAGTCTAACAAGTTAGTTAAGAACTTTTCGAAAAACAGTTCAGGTTGTAAGTCTAACAAGTTAGTTAAGAACTTTTCGAAAAACAGTTCAGGTTGTAAGTTTAACAAGTTAACTAAGAATTTTACGAAAAACAGTTCATATTCTACGTCTAGCAAGTTAGTTAAGAACGTTTTGAAAATCAGTTCCGGTTCTAAGTCTAACAAGTAAGTTAAGAACTGTCTCGAAAAAGATTGAGAGGGAAAGAGAGAGAGTGATTTTTCGCTTTACATAGATTTTTTTAATTGTATTCCCCTCTGAACAACATGAGGATTTAACGCTCTCATAATGAAATATCTAATAACACTATCATTAAGATTTATAGCTAATAAATTTGTGAGCTCTGTGGAAAATGAATATTTTTCCTTCTATTCCCGAAAGTGTGGCTATATTTCACCTTCACTTTGCTTTATTTCACTCCTAAGTTCCATGCTATAAAACGAGCTATTAGTTATCGAACGGGAACAAATCCTGGGGGATTCAACTGAAAAATTCTAAATTGAAAACGCTATAACACTACCTGACTTGGAGATTCAACCAAACTTCCTATGCTTAGTTGATTTAGGTTTTATCAAAGTCCTTATAACTCAGTTTTTACGAAAATCCATGTGCAACATTGAACAACATCCATAGTCTAATTATTATAATTGCATAATACTAAATTACGAAAGCAACACTGTCTGTCTTTTAGTCGGTCTGTATGTCCGTCTACTTGTTATCACTTGACGTCTGAAACGCTATATGGCTTTGGATGAAACTGGTGCACACGGGTAGACCAAATCCTGGAATACATAGACTACTTTTTATCCCGGGAGTATATGTTCCCTCGAGATAATTTTCGACAGTCAGGCGGGCGAATCCGCTGGCAAAAGCTAACGCCTTCTAAATCTTTAATCTTTTCATCATTACGGCTTTGCTTATCATTCTGTCCTTCGACCATCTGAATAAAGCCTATCTTGTAATGGATAGTTGAAAAGGTTTCATTTCCGATAAGCCTCTTTGACAAACTAAAATATAAAAGGTACTGTATTATCTACGATGATAAAAGTACCCGTTGTGAAGCTTAAAAATCTTGTCAAAGAAATGTTTCGAGGGTTTTTGTGGAAAAGGCAAATTGACGAAAAATCTTCTAAAATACGACGAAAGTATGTCAAGCTACCCCAAAATCTGTTTTTTTATCAGTTTTCTTGAATTTCATCGTCCAAGTGCCTAAAATATTTTGTAAACTCGAAGTATTTCGTTTTCAACAACACATAATACATACATACATATGTGATGTTAAAACTTTTCTTCGCCGTATTGAAGCCAAAAATGATTAGTACATGCAATTCTTTGCCCACACAGTATTCTTTGTTCGGAAGAATACAAAGAAAACCTGACTTTTACGTTCTCTGATCTGGAGTTTTATTTTGCGAATACAATCTTTTCAAGAACTTTGGACATCCACTGTCACAGAACAAGCCCTTTCCCAACAGTCAAAGAATATACTAGAAGCGAGTGTGTTTAACTGAAACTCACAATGGGTCTCATCAACCGGTTTATTCTGTCATCATCTCACCGTGTAAACTAAGGTCGAGTGAGCATGAAGTGAACTGTCATTCCATCTCGTTTGCATAGATTGACAGTTCACGTCATGTTCACTATACCTAAGCTTACACGGTGAGATGTTTACAGAATTGGACTGCAGAAGGCTTACATTCAGCCAAAGGGCACTGAAAAGGGCTCGGAATTTCCTAGCGTAATCAAATCAGAATGAAGATATCCGCAAGAGGATCAAGTTTAGCGCCATGGGCAGGATACATTACTCGCAGAAGAGATATTCGATGGACTTGAACGATTGTGGATGACGCAGCGTTGGAAGACGTCAAGGCGGACCGATGACCTGGTGAAGGCAGCAATCATCTGCTTGATGCGAGACGCACAGGACCGACCGATGCTACGACACTAGGAGGAGGCGGATGTCCAACAGTGGAGGTCTTTCGGCTGAAATGATGATGAAGCGTTGTGTTGCAAAATCAACCTTTACATATGTACATTCTTACATATTTCATAATTGAGAAAATAAAGATGAAAAGTTATCGAACTGTACCTGTTTCATGCTAAGTAGAGCTTGAAAAGTTTTCAACTTATCCGGAAAATTCAATTACCATTGTTGTCCACTGTCCTAGTGAATAAAAACTACTTTGGTACCTGGCATGATAGCTAAACTAAACACGATTCCCAATTTTTAGTTCACCAAAAAAAAACTCAACTGCACAGTCTAGAATTTTCGCAATTGAAAAAAAATACCTAAAACCTCTGCACCATTCCATTTGGGGAACCGACTCATTCTTTATCCAAAACAAAGAGGAAACGTAAATAAGAGTTCGCATTTAAAATTCTCTAAGGCAATTTACGGGATGTATAATACTGGATAATACTTCTATACCAATATTATAAATGCAAAAGGAAGTTTGTTACGTTTTCACGTATAAACTGCTGAAACAATGTTGATGAATTCTGGTACAGAGATAGATTGGACCCGTTGAAGGACATAGGATACTTTTCATCCCGGGAGTTCGTCTCTTCGCAATATTTTTCGGTATTCACGCGGGCGAAGCAGTTCGCAAAAGCTAGTTCAGCCTATAAGGGATTAAGTCAGATGCAGCAAGCACTCGTACCGGCCGCCGCGATTTTTACAAGAGCACCCATTACCACATTTAATTAAATCCTCACTGTTTTAATTTGACTTGGTAACGCGGCGAAATTACTACCGCGCATTGCAATCCCGCAAAATGAGTAAAAAGATGAATTAATGGCTCGCAAATTGTT
The DNA here is from genome assembly GCA_002192655.3 of Mamestra configurata. Taxonomy (NCBI): domain Eukaryota; kingdom Metazoa; phylum Arthropoda; class Insecta; order Lepidoptera; family Noctuidae; genus Mamestra; species Mamestra configurata. The sequence goes on from NDFZ01005425.1 coordinate 210,218, forward strand.
TCAAAAGTGTTTTGTAGTTTATACCTGCATTACTGTGAATTGGATATTGTTAATCCACTGTATTAATTCTGTGTAACTCTGCTTAATCGGTGTCCTAAACAATTTTGGTGCTATCTTAAAACATAGAAAGCGATAAAAACCGGAAAAATGTGGTTGACAGCACACTTTTACTTGAACTAGAGGTTTTATGCTGCAATCAGTATTCACAACAAGTATGACGAACCCAGAATGACATTTATCGTAGCGAGGTTGCTACGACGTAGCGCTACCGCTACACGGCTACGGTCCTTCGCTGATTGCAGCTACGCCATCGCAAATTGCTAACCTCCCATAGTAGAAAAAAAATATGGAAAACATTTTTGGACAGACAGCGCACATTCTAGTTTTCGCTGGCAGCATCCGTGCTGTCAGAAAATTAGAATTTTTCAAATATGATGAAAAAATCCTGAAGCCCTGCTGAAATGTTTGAAGTACTGAAAGGTATTTTATTTCATAAAATAGTTAAAGCCGCGAAGCTCATATTGCAGTTTGTAGGTTCACGTTATATTTACTTTGTATGACGGCCCCATTTACTGCATGTGTGTGACAAGCCCGCCCCGCCGCCGACGCGCTCCGACGAACACTTTTTTCACAAAAAGCCCTGAAACAAACTGACGCAACTTTTTAGAACAAAATAAAACAGAACGAACTAAACGTTTCGTGGAAACAATTTAGTTAATTCGTTGTTGTTATTGGCTTCTTCTTTTACTGACCTAAAGGATCTACTTCTGCTTCATAATTAAAAATTCTGCATAGATAGCTAGGTACTGGCCGCGTTTTTCTTTTCATAAAATATTAAATTAGGCTGGCCGTTTCCACGTTTTATTCCGCAAACGAACACGAAGTATTTTGCAAACTAATTTCGAGTGGTAGCTATCAAAAGGTAGGCTATTGAGAGTCATGAAAACACGCTGAATTCGGGAAAGCAATGGAAATACAACTTTTTGACGAGAGTTTTTTCATCGGGGTATGAAAACGGCGTGCGTGGTGTACGGCACGGGTGTAGTATCTCCACTAGTTCGGTTTTCAGAAGAATAATTTTCAGGGAGTGTATTTTTTGCTGTGGCCAGTGGCCGGCGGTACCGTTTTATTGCACACTATTCCGGCGTATAAACGTGGCGGGGTGGCGGGGAGGGGGGGTAATGGACAGGCGGGGGCGCCCACCCCCACCCCGCCTGCCCTGTATTGGCTGCGAATATTGAATATTTTTGCCGTGTTGTGAAGCTAGGCTATGCGCGGGTAACCACTAATCATTGGCCCGTGATGTACGACTGTTTATTACCGCACACTTTACATAATACGGCCATACTCCACATATTTGTAAAGCTTCGAATGGTGATTTAAATTTTAATACAAATTGAAATTAAGCAAAAAGTTTTTAAAAGATGTTTTTTTTTTTGTATGAAAAAATTACCATCGCTTTTACCTTTGTTCAGGTTGGCTTTAAATTCGTTTGAAATCTTTTCGGAGTGAAATTACTTGTAAATATGAACAACTTTCACAATGGTTGCAACTTTGAAACCCCGAAAACAGCTGAGCCCAGTACCTGTGCAAGTGTAAATACTTAATGCAAGGGCTGGTTTTTCATGAATCAAAAAACTTTTTACTGAAAAATAAATATGGTGGTTTGACAAGTTTTCCATACAAAAGTTTTCAAAGCACCGTTTTAGATCTCTAATAAAAATTATTTGAGAATAGAATAATCAGGCCTTAGTATTTAGTTAACATGTCCAAAATTCTCAATAAGCGGTCCATAAAAGAAACACAGCACTGTAACATACACAAACATTCACCCACCGATTCGTGTACATGACAGGGTTTTTAGCGATTTTCTCTTGAAGCATATCACCCCGGCTAGGGTGGGGTAGGCAGTAGGCCGGGTTAAGTAAACGGAGCACCATTACAATACAATAACAGTTCCTTTCAGTTTCGGGATATTACTTAGAAGTGTTATGTAGTAGGTTTCTGCACAAGTTTTGTATTTAGATGTTATGTTTTTCACTCTTTTTGTTGGGTCTTTTTCTCAAACTAATTATTATAAAGGGCCTTCTTTTACTGTAAACGGAACGGTTTCAGTTGGATTTTTGTCAAAAGATTAACGTACATGGTTCATTTTTGAAAGGGGTTTGTACATTTTTGTATGGGGGCCGGCGGCATAGCCAACCCGCCGCGATTTCGCTTGTTTTTCAAAGTTGCAGCGCGCGATAAAACGAGTAGGTATATGGGTAGAGGACACTTTAATAAAGCATGCATAGCCTTAAAGTGTCACGTTCTTTGGGGTTCCGTAGTCAACAAGGAAATCTTATTGTTTCGCCATGTCCGTCAGTATGTCTGTATGTCTGTCCGCAGTTTAGCTCAGAGACCCTTAGCACTAGAAAGTTGGAATTTGGTATGGGTATCTTTGGTATGGGTATGGGTATTAATCGGGCCGACAATGTGGTTAAATAAAAACATTAAGAAAAAAATATTTTGGGTACCCCTCTAAACGTAAAGCGGCGATGTTTTTTTTTATCGTCTATCCCATGGTATGGGGTTTCGTTGGATAGGTCGCTAAAAAAATATTGAGGATAGTGCGAAATCCATTTTCCATCCAAGGACCCGTTTGCGAAATTTAAGCTCTAAAGTGTTAATTTATGTTACGAGTCAAGTGTAAGTAAACGGTTGATTTTGGAGACGTGAAAAAATTCATGGTAGTGGCATATATAACGAATTTAAAAGGAAAACTATCACAGCTAACTATACTCAAAACGTTAATGAGTAATAGTCGACCAAGTTATAAAATTAAATAGAATAAGTAAATAACTTCGTAATCATTCCATAGAACCTAAATGCGCTTGTAATTTTGTATTCTTGGAGTAAAATTCGTACTGATAATTTGGACATGGTTTACGAGACGAGTAACTACGGAACCCTTCACTGCGTAGCCCGACAGGCACTTGGCCGTTTTTTTTGTGTTTTTCGACCACAGAATGTATATCGCCTCTATGCTTCAATAACATGATAGATTATTTCATAATTGAAACCGCCGAGGCCGATTTAATTTTTCCAAAAAAAAAAAAAAAAATGAATTGTCGGATTTAGCACGTTATTGAAGCAAAACCGCCGTGATCAATTATATTTTTTCAAAAAAACGGCCAAAAAAACAAATGAACTGACGGACTTATCACGTTATTGAATCAAATAAGCGATATGTAGACAATTAAATCGGGACGTAAGGTATCTCGACGAAGCAACCCAGTTTTGCATGATGAAGAGGATTTTGACGTACCATCCATGGAGTACATTTTATCTCAGTAATCAACTGATGGAATCAATAGCACTATTACATTATTTTCAGTGTTAGTGAAACTGAAACATAATTGTAAATAGTTTTTCATTCCATTATCCAAGCTTATGCATAAGAATCTTAACTGATTTTATTAAACTGAATCAATGATAATATTAAAAGTTTAGATGATTAATCATATGGTTCATCATCTGCTTAACCTTTTTCCCAACTATATTAGGGTCGGCTGCCAGTCAAATCGGATTCAGCGGAATACCATTATTTTACGTGGAGCGGCTGCCTACCAGACCTCCACAACCCATTAACTGGGTAACACGGTAGTTTAAGAACTAGACGCAAGACTGGAGTCAGATTTTACTGGCTTCTGACAATCCGTAACGACTGCCAAAGATCTACAAATGATAAGCCGGGACCAACGGCTTCTTGTGCTTTCCGAGGCACGGAGAAAACTCGGTATGTTATGATGCTCACCCATCCACAGATCAACCTTGGCAAGCGATGCTTAACCTTGAAGATCGACCCGTGCTGCTGTTATTATTTAGCCACGAGCTCCACAGTTTAATCATATGGTTACATTATTATATATAAGGCTAAATAAATAAAAGTCTATTAATTAACTAAATGATTCTAGTTACATCTTTAGCCCTTGGTATGGCACATCAAATCAATGATTATCTGTGCACACACATGACAGCGCCGCGATTCATGGCACGAGAACTAAATACACTACAATCAGTTTACTACTCAATAGCTCCAAAGACACATATTTTTAGGGTTCCGAACATCCGTTAAAAACGGAAACATTATAGAATCACTCGAGGCTTCTTGTGACGGTTTATTTATACATTTCATAATTTTAAAATAAAAAGCTTTGAAGTAATTTTTAAAAAAATGATGAAAGATGACCATTCCCAGCCCCTTATCTCCAAAACTATTGACCCTAAGATTTTGAATACAACGCAGACAGTAGTTCTTTATCTATAGATTACAGGAAACCTTTATGAAGTCGACAGTGTTAAAGTAACATATTATTATTACAAAAATGAGATTAATTCGAAACCTTTGGCTCACGAATCCGACTCGCACTCGGCCGGATATTTTTATGTTCGTATTTTTCTGTTGAGGAAAGAAGGAAAAAATATCATAAATAGAACAACTCTTTCGTAATTAATACACCCATTCGCAGGTAATGTGGGGTTTAAATATAGGCGAATTATTATATAAGCCTTTATCACGCACGTACGGCCATATAAGCAGCCATTCAGTAGGTACAGTCAGGCGCACAACATCGGTAATCATTTGCCATTGAGAGCGCCTTTAACTTTTTGTACCAGTACCATTTTCGAAGTTCAAGTGTGATCTGATGTGCTGTTGACTGTACCGCTATACTTTGTACGAAATACACGAACACTTCAAATCCATTCAAACTAAGTAGTCTACTTACCAGCAATAATTTACCAGCCGTTATAATTGAATGTTGCCCTTAATTAATTTATTCGAAACCCTAATTGGCCATCGCAATCAATTTGGCGTAACAGGACGTCCAATTAAACCGTAACGAGGTAATATCAATCATCAACTGTGATATTAATAACGCGAAATTAAACTGAAAAGTTTACATACTTAATTGGCGTGTTCGCTTCGCCAGGCAGGGTTTATGAAAAAGCTAGACAACTTTAACTTAGTAGATTGTATAAAGATCTTTTCTGCTTACACGAAAATACTACGGTCTATAAGACCCTAAGTAAATGAAGCCTAAACTCTAAAGATAAAACACAGCCTTCTTTCACGACCTTGACTAACCAATGCCTTCTTTGAAACAGAATTCTAGAACACCGATCTGCAAAAAATACAAGCAAATAAGTCAGTTTAAAGAAGTCTTAGTTCAGCCGCACTTGGTAGTTTGGTGAGCCAACCAGCTCTGTACTTTAAATGACAAACATACCGCAATGTCTCTTTTAAATTCGACTCCGACGTCAAAACTTCAATAGTTTAAAAAGTGGGTTAAAAATCAGGCAGGCTTGCGGTCCAAGTAGTTTCAAATACTTCAGTACTTGCATATCTATCGCTTCAAGTATTCCGTTGGAAAAACTTGTGAGTTAACAACGTGTCGGACGTGCGACTTGTCGGACGTACGACTTGTCGCAAGCCCGTGCGATTGTATGCACATTTGCTTAGTCGCCATGTGACGGAAAACTTAAGCAATCTTTTGGGAACGAAATTGTAAAGCGAACACAGTTTTACACTTGCACTTACTCGCTCCATTTTATTTTTTCAAGCGTAATATTTATGTGTATGAAAGAGTAAGTTTCGTGTAAAGAAATTTGTATTGCGACTTGCGATAAGGCCCAAGAAATATATAAGTTTGACGCCGATGAGAAGTTGGACTTTATATTCGGAGATGAAATTCGGGTTCTAAAAGTTTTCATCTGCTTCTTGGCAGAATCCCGACGTTCTAGTGCTACGTAAAGGCTTCCTAAAGCGCCCACCACATGCCCAGATACATGAATTATTCGCGCGAAGTTACCGCTTCGTCTGGCGACCTTCGATTTACAGCACCGAATTAGCACCTTGGATCGATTGATGCCTTTTTGCTATTCTAGGCCTGACCTAGGTTCGGGCAAAATTCACGAGATTTCGAATTGTAGAAAAAATATTTTCGTGCCTAAATAGTCAACAAAACTGATAAGGTTTCTGTATCTACCTAACTTTCATCACATAGGTTTTTTAAGCTTGTGTTTATTTGTTGTTACACCGATTCATCCCTGTAGGAGAGCTGATAAAATTTTCGGGTAGTTGTTTGAGGCAGCTGAAAACTTGTCATATACCTCTCCTATAATACGCTGACACAGAACTGCAGTTCTGGCTGGGGAGTAAGGGTGCTAAATCAACGCTTATATTTTCAAAGATGCGATTTTTTTGTTTTACATTAAGTATCTTAATTATAAGTTATATCCTGTTAAAATTTAATTTGCCTTAAATTAATTTCTCGGTTTAATTGCAAAATATTTAATTTTGCAAGCATCTGGCCAAATTAAAAACCTGACTAAATGTTTTCTGGCTCATTTATTTTTTTTATTCTTTAAATATTATTTTTAAGGTATAAAAATTTTTAGGAATGTTTTTTTGTAAAAAAAATAGTAACTTTGAAAATATAAGTGTTTATTTTATTTAGCCCCCTACTAACTCTAACTCAGCCAGGGCCGGTCGATTCTGTAAACATGTCGAAGTGAAGGCTTGTGTGAAGTGATAACGAGGTGAGCTGTCAATCCATATAATCAAGATGGAATGACAGCTCACTTTGTGATCACGTGACATTTTAATTATATATGTATGTATGTAGATTGGCAGCTCAACTCGTGATCACTTCACCCAAGCCTCGACTTCGATATGTTTACAGAATCGACCGGCTGCTGTATAGGACAAGTTTTCAGCTAGCCTCAAACACCTACCTAAAAATGTCTACCAGCTCTCGGACCATATTCTGCCTCAACATTTGAATTTAGACGTGTAGTACATTTGAGTGGTTCTGTAATAAATGTAAGCACTCGGCAATACGAGTTGAATAGATTTTCAAATCGTCTTATATGCGTGCTATCATCGTACTGTATCGTACGGCTCGGCCCCGCTATGCCTCACCAACATCTGGTGCCCACTCCGTTATTTCTCCTATTCAATGCTCCGGAATATTCACAGGTTTCCACTTCACAATTTTGCTTTCAATACGCTGCATCGTCTCATTTTATGCAACGTTTTCACTGTGCTATGCTGCGAAGCATTTTATGATAGAAATATTCCGATACACCTGTTACTGCGAACTAGAATGAAATTTCGAAACATATTTTTATGCGTAGATGTTGTTCGTACGATATTTCCACATCCCTGCAGTATACGCCAGAAATATTGGTATACTGTAGGTAATCCTAATATACCGAAATAAAAAATGCAAATATTGGCATCCTTTCGGAATCGACCCGCGTATTTTTTTTCGTAAAGTAAACCTATGCTATCCATAGGGGTCTACCTATATGCGTGTGCATCGGAAAAAGAACAATGGTGGATCATCAATTCCCGTGAGTGCCGTAAAGGAAAATAAGGGATTGTGTTATGAGAATAGCCAGGCAGCGTACCCAACTGTATGTTATGTTACGATAGCTGTAGGAAGCACTGATCCTGTGCTAGCGTGACGATTTGCAACCTCTTTTTAGGGTTCCGTACCCAAAGGGTAAAACGGGACCCTATTACTAAGACTCCACTATCCGTCTGTCTGTCTGTATGTCACCAGGCTGTATCTCAAGAACAGAAATACATCATCTGTGAAAATTTAAACAGTCTATCTATAAAGATTTTCACAGGTGATGTATTTCTGTTGCCGCTATAACAACAAATAATAAAAATGAAATAAAATTAAAAATAAAAGGGAGCCCACATACAAGAAACATGTTTTTATCGGCTTATGGTACGGAACCCTTCGTGTGCAAGTCGAACTTGCACTTGGCCAGTTTTCATCAATGTTATCATCTCCGTCCAAGTACAAACTAAGGTTAAACTCAACATAACCCTAGGAGACGATTAACGACCACATTAATAACTCGACTGAAGACATACATTTCCTTATGCAATTACAGCAAATATTATAGTGAGGAGCGGAGATAAATCACGACGGTACTAATGTAAAACATATGTAAACAAGAAGATATCTCACACAGCGAGCTGTACGCTTCACGGGAGTTTTAATAACAGGTATGGCCACAAAGGGCGGACGTTTCATTGTCTGTGCCCCATCCGAACGAGGCACTCATTTTGTGAGCCGCAAGCCGCGACACAACCCGAAAATATTCCCTACAAGTTTGTTCACGAGCTCGTAACGAATCACCGACGCACCAGCCGGTTTAAAAGTTGATAGCATACAGGTACCTACATCCCTTTCCGTGCTGTGCTTATGAAAATATTTCTGACAGAGGATGTGGTGCAAAATGTTTGTTTGTGCTGAATCCATTAAGCACCGCAGTACCTACCTACCTACCTCTAAATACTAAATTACTACATCACTACACACTGTATTTATAAAACAAAGTCACCCGCCGCGTCTTTCTGTCTGTTCGCGATAAACTCAAAAACTACTGAATGGATTTTCATGCGGTTTTCACCAATGGATGGGGTTATTAATGAGGAAGGTTTAAGTGTATAGTTCGTCCCGAAATTCCTACGGGAACGGGATAAATGGAATATGCGCGTACGAAATCGCGGGCAAAAGCTAGTATAAAACAAAATCACTGTCTGCCTCTGCTGCTTCTTAATCACGCAACAATAAATTGCACCCGGCCGGGGCTGGTCGCTAGAAAGGTACAAAGAGGTAAACTTGTTAGTTTGTAAAACATAATCTCTGGTTCCTATCCGATTCTTAAAATTATGTCACTTATAGAAGGCTACACTAATGCCGAATGCCATATACAAATAAACGCAATATCTCTTAAGGGGTAACTATGGGACCAACATTGAAATCGCAAAAAAAAATCGACTCCCCCCATATATTTCTGTGCGCATAACTCGACAAAATGTACTAAACAGCTGATTTTTTTTTTGCGATTTCGGTGTTGGTTCCGTAGTAAAAGTTGTTCTTAATGATGACTACAAATGAACCTTTCTCCGCTTTTCAAGTATTACATTTATTCTGTTACACGTTGTATTTGGCACTCGGCATCAGTGTAGCTTTTTATAAATGAAATAGTTTTAAGAATCGGATCAACCTGAGATTACTTTTTTTTTATTCCGGAAAAATTAACAGTTCCAGTGGGATGGCCACGAAAGCGAGGTTAAGATAATGCCCAGGGTTGCGGAATTTGTTCGAAAGAGTCACCGCGGCCCTGGAACGCAAAGGGCTTTAGAAAGAACACGGATTGGTTTTAATCAGTAAGAGTTTGACCCCCTTTCCGCTGCACCCAGAGCGGAAGAAGTCATTTGATGATTTCCCCACCTTAAAAAAAAGGTAACGATAATGCCTAGATAAATGAAAATGACGTAGGTAGGACAAGTTATAACCATTTTAAATATTATGTTCATGTTTTAAGTGAAAAAGAACATAAACATAATGCTGTGCAAAACTTAATTTTACGAGCAGGTTTGCACCACTAAACCAGACGTTATGAGCGATAGTGCACTTACAATTATTGACGTAATAGAACCTACGTCGTCAAACTACTGGTGCTAAGTGGATACGATACGTGTGGTACTTACGACTTTACGAATAAAACGATGAAACATATGTTGAAACATAACAGAGGCAATAGGGAATATGCATGAAAAACATGTTTATATATATATATTTATACAAAAATATAACGCTAACAGTGAAAATAAAATCAATATTGACCGAAAAAAAACGAGATACTTATAACTATTTAATCAAGTTAATCTGTCCCTCTCGCAAAAACGCCGCTTTCTATGGCAGCTGTTTTATGTTTACTAAAGCTAACAAGTATTTTTTATTGCAAATTAAAATAATTGCATGCATATTCTCTATTCTCGTATCTAAAAGGAGCGTTTGCATAGCAGCTCATCTCTGAAGAAAATCTCAAATATCCTGTTATGTTACAAGATTTTGACATTGGTCATAACTGGGATGATATTGCGACTTAAACCAACCACGGAACCGATTTACGGTCGGTCTCAATAACGTATCTATCTTTAACCAACTGTCAAATTAGCTACCAACAGTAGCTGAAACGTCATGTTTGCCTTTAAAACATGACGTTTTAGCTACTGTGGGTAACTAAACCGGCCGTTAGATGAAATTTAGTATAGAGATAGTTTGAATCCCGGGAAAGGACATAGGATAGTTTTTATTCCAGAAATCATCCTTTAAGGGGGTGAAAAGTGGTAGTTTTTATGGGAGTTTGTCATTATTGAAGATAAAACCATGAACCTTTGTATTTAGGCACTTAACTTTTCCACGCGTACGAAGTCGCGGGCAAAAGCTAGTTAAGTTATATTGTCCAAGGTTTAACTGCAATCTATTACGCCCAAGGAAGAAGAACATGACCTTAGCACCTCTAACATCAGATTTTCTCGGCATCGTAATCCCTTATTCATACAATCATACCTATGCGCAAAACTAAGTCGGTCCATGTCGAGATATCTCCTTAACGACCACGACCGTCTTGTTAAGAGTGGACCGACTAAGGAGAAGAATTCATAACCTACCTACCGCATTACTCACTCAGTAACCTGTAAAGCCATTATTAATGCCAGTGAAATCTTTCCAATTACACTAACAGGTACTAAACACACAAGTATGCTTAGGTACAAAGAATGCTCAACAAAACATCGCTTACAAACGAACCGGTGGTGATGGGATCTAATAACGAAATACACGAAAAGATAAGTAAACAAATAAGCGAATAATGCGGCACGATGTCGGTTTTTTCGCGAGTCGAGGGAAGAAACCGTTTAATAATGAGACGGCCTATAAACGGGGCCATTTCTTTTTATTTTGCCTCCTCGGCCTTTGTCTCGGGCTTTGCATTTAACATGACCCGTAGGTACCTACCTCTACAATCTTTCGCATCTACAATCCTACTTTTTATATCTTTGTTTCGCCGCGAACCAGTTTTGGGCAGGAAATAGAATGCCCTCTTTATCTGACACAAAGTTGGCAACACTAAGCATTTACGGTTCAGATGCCAAGTGTCGTTTGACGATGGTTTTGGCTCTATTACATATTTTAAGAGGAATAGCACTTAGTAGGTTGGTTAAATATCTTTTTTAAATGGTGGTTTGATATCTTTATTAAATGTTCGTTTAATTTTTTTTCGGAATAATGCTATGCATAGTTATATTTATGGGTATGTGATCCCTGGGCTGTACTTGGTGTCTAATCTACGTGCTTATTTTATGCGTATCTAATAAAGCTCATTAGCTAATTGGTCTCGTAAAAAATAATACTTCAAATTTACGTAATTTAAGTTATCTTCTGTGGTATTTTTTAGAAATTAAATCATAGTTAATTTCGACGCTGATATAAGCGCTATGATCCCCGGGTATAAGCGGGTAGATGTAATAGATAGTACATTCAAGTCTGTCTACACTCTCTCATTACCGTGCGCGAAAACTACGAGTAGGTACCTATACGTGATACCTCACGTAGTTTTTGGGGATCTATAGATTGGGAATTTGTAGTTCCAAATTATTGTATGTCCATTCATACGGACATACAATAATTTGGAAGTGATTTTACAAGGAAGCTCACCCCCTTAGTACTGTACAGAATTATTTGTTTTCCTACTAAATAAGGAAGAGAGTTTCCTTGTAAAATCAGAAGTGGCTCCTCAATTCATCGTCGACATATTATTGTTCAGAACCACAGATTCGCAAGGACAAAAATGAATATTAGTGAAGAGAGACAGCGTTTAGTAAGTATAAAATAAAGAAAGGGAAATGTATGTATGCAAAACAGCAAAAGCTCTGCATATTAGCAATAAAATAAAATCAGCAGACGACAAAATAAAAACTACTTGGAAAATAATAAATAACGAAACAGGTAGGAAGAAACAGCGTGAAACTAAATTTAATTTAAATACTGTACATGGCCAAATAAACTCGGACGCAGAGGTAGCTCAGGAATTTGATAACTTCTTTGCCAATATTCCTCTTAAAACTACAGAAGCTCTCAACTCGTCATCCACGCTCGCTGCTGACTTACTTAGAAAGAATGTAAAGGTATGCCCATCGGAGTTTAAGTTTCAACATACAAACCCCCAGGCCATTATAAAAGCTTTTAAAGATCTTAAAATTAAATCAACAGAAGATCTTTGGGGAATATCTGTAAAAGTTTGTAGATCTATCATTGAAACTATTGCCCCCTACTTAGCTGTCATATTTAACACTAGTGTAGACAAGGGAGTATTTCCGGATCTCATGAAACACAGTAAAGTCGTTCCATTGTTCAAATCGGGTGATTCTCAAGAACCCAACAATTATCGGCCGGTGTCAATTCTGCCAGTTCTCAGTAAAGTGTTTGAAAAGTTAATGCTTAGTCAGATGTTACGTCACTTTAATAAAAATTCCATCTTTCATGAACACCAGTACGGTTTCACCAAAGGGCGTTGTACAACTGACGCCGGTGTCACCCTAATAAAGAACATTTTTAACGCCTGGGAAGAGTCGCAAGATGCCATTGGAATATTCTGCGACCTCTCGAAAGCGTTCGACTGCGTTAACCATGAGACGCTTTTGTTGAAACTTGAGCACTATGGGATTAGGAATAGAGCCCTTGGTTTACTTAGTTCATACTTGATGGGCAGACAGGTTAAAGTTCAGATAAACGGTGTAAACTCAATAGGGTCGGAAACGACAATGGGCGTTCCTCAGGGTTCAATATTGGGTCCATTCCTTTTTTTAGTTTACATAAATGATTTGCCCCAATTACTTAAAAATCAACCAAAGATGGTGTTATTTGCGGATGACACATCATTAATATTTAAAATAGACCGACGTTCACAAAATCTTGACGACGTCAATAGCTCTATTCATCAGGTCCAAAATTGGTTTACGGCAAACAACTTGGTTTTAAATAAAAAAAAAACTAAATGTATTAGATTTTCTTTACCAAATGTTAAAAGTAGCGAATGTGACATCATATTGAATGGAGAAAAACTGGAGTTCATTAATCAGACGGTTTTCCTAGGTATCACATTGGACGAGAAATTACAATGGGGGCCTCATATAACATCTCTTGCGGGTCGTCTAAGCTCAGCCGCGTATGCTGTTAGAAAGATAAGACAGTTAACAGACGTAGAAACCGCACGTTTGGTCTACTTTAGTTACTTTCACAGCATTATGTCGTACGGTATTTTGCTGTGGGGTCGGGCTGCTGACATTGAATCCATATTTATTTTACAAAAGAGAGCTGTCAGAGCCGTTTATAATCTGCGTCGCCGTGATTCTCTTAGGGAACTTTTTAAAAAGATTAATATTATGACAGTCCCTTGCCAATTCATTTATGAAAATATTATGTATGTGCGGAAAAACCGACATCTTTTTAGTAAAATTAGTGATAGACATAATTTTAATACTAGAAATAAAGACAAATTAGATCAACCATTTTTTAGATTAGCTAAAGTCCACACTTCTTTCATGGGGTATTGTGTTAAATGTTACAACAAAATACCTTCTGACATATTAGAACTAAATGAAAGAAAATTTAAAACTCATGTTAAAAGTACACTTTGTGAACAAGCATATTACAAATTAGAAGATTACATTCAGGATAAGAATGCTTGGAAACATGCTGGTCCTGCTCCATAGGACAATCAAGGGTGAAGGTCAAACTGGTTGATTTATGTATTAACTTTATAGATATACTGTTTCTTTTTTTGTGTTTTTATTTTTCTGTTGACTCACACACTGTTGTTTAATTAATGGTTCCAATGTTTGTAAATATGTGAGTACCATTTACCTAAATTTCTTTAGGAAATTAATAAGTTTACCTCTACTGGTGATACTTTGTTCTTATAAGTAGCATACTCTGGGTGCATCGTCCTCACATAATATTAAATTAATTTTTGTATACCAAATTTTGTAAAATCATTATTTGAAAAGAGTAACTATGGAGTTTCTTGTCCGTTCTTCTCCATAAGAATCTACCTTTCCGAATGGACAGTAGAGTCACTTTATTAATGTTACATTATTATTTTACTGAACTGTAAACGATGACGTTCAAAAGTGCCGTTTAATGGCCTAATTGAAATAAACGTTTTGACTTTTGACTTTTTTGCCTTTTGGAAAAATAAATCTGTCTAGCCTTTCCCCTCTGGTCTGAGGTCACCTTCCACTCCAAGCGAATGCAGCTGCGCAGCGTGCTAGATGGCAGTCACTCCATGCCTAATCTATACTAATCTATACGTGTAACAGAATAAACGTGCAAATCCCGTATTTCCCGTTCCCGTATAGCCTATAGCCTCCCTAATGAATATGGGGGTATGGTTTTAAATACAATAAAAAAATCAAACCCGACTGGTAAATCAAGAGATTAGCGCGTTCGAACAAACAAACAAACTCTTCAGCTTTATTATATTAGAAAACAACGTGTAAAAGAATAAACGCAATACCTCTTAAGGGGTCATTGTACAACTTTCATGGGACTCACACAGAAAACGCGAAAAAAAAATCAAATTCCCCATACGTTGTACGCATAACTCGACAAAATGTACAGCAGCCTTACTATGACGTGCTAATGCCATCCAAATCCGATGATGTAAACGGGATAGTGCTATTCGCTATGTATAGCTCCGTCTCCTTCTTAGAGCGGAATCATGATCGTTTTAAGACTTCATAGTAACATCATAGTAACCTGAACAGCCGCTTTTTTTTTGCGATTGCCGGGTTTGGTTCCATAGTAAAAGTTGTTCATAATGATTACTAGGTACAGTAGGTATCCCGAGGTATTGCGATTATTCTGTTACACGTTGTATACTAAAATAATAAAGTTGAAGAGTTTGTTTCTTTGTTCGAACGCGCTAATCTCTGGAACTACCAGTCGGATTTGGATTTTTTATTGTATATCATAGCCACATTCGTGAGGAAGGCTATAGGCTATACGGGAACGGGAAAGAACGAGATACGCGCATACGAAGTCGCGGGCAAAAGCTAGTACTGGTATAATTACATGGAGCGACTGACTGCCCATCTTAACTCTACAACAAATTAACTGGGTGGGCTATTTTTTTTCCTACTCCTTCGCTTTGCTTTTCTGATTAATTTCGTCGCGGGATCCTCCGGGACGCGTCGAGCTTCATTGACTCGGCGTCTTTTATGGTGGTCGCCACTGTTGATACTGGCTTACAGGAGTAGCAGTGGTTGGGAATGTGTGGCGAGCATGTCCCACAAAAAAAATATCCCTAGGCAAGACTGGTGTCAGATTTCCTGGCTTTTGGCTACCCGTAACGTCTGTCAAAGATGTTCAAATTACAGCTGGGACCAACGGCTAAGCGCGCTTTACGAGGCACCGAAGAGTGCCAGTATATAATAGATGGTCACCCATCTAAAAGACCAACCTCCCAAGAGTTGATGATAAACTATTAATTGAAATCCTTGAAACGGCCTTTCCTTTTGTGTCTAAACCCTAAAAGGACTCGTTAAAGTGAAATTCTTTTTGTAATTAACCGGCGAACTGTAAAAAGTGTATGGTAAAAAAACTGATTCATTTAATAACACGCTTCTTTATTTCATAAATAAAATTTAATATCTTCAATACACAATTGTAATCTAAACATAAAAACTATATAATCATTCACACGACTAAAGAGTGATAACGAAACGAATTCACTGACCAATCACTTTTGTCTCTGTCACTCAAGTAATATTGCCGTCTCGCTCATACAACACACTCCGCATTCACATGCGCCCGCGCCTTTCCTTGCATGAAAAGTCATTCAACCATGTTGGTATTATTCGTGAACGATTTGCGCTCCTGTCAATCACTATGAATCTTCATGGGGTCTGTGAACTGGGCAGTTAGGATGTAGAACAATGCTGGGGCAGGTACTAGAGACAGGTACCAGAGTTCCTTGAACCCGGTGAGGGAAATTATGCCGTACGCGTGTATCAGCCAGTGTCCTAAGAGTATGACTAGGTTCCTCGGGTTCGTTATTGCAGATAAGAGCAATGCTGGTGCCGATTGCTCGAGTTTTATAGAGAAGTGAGACGCTGATGTCATCATTGATATTATTATGATTATGTAAGGGAAGGAACAATCTGGAACAAAAAACACATGACAAATTATCATGGAATGACAAGAACTTCAATAGACGATTTCAATTTCATCTATGACCTAGACTAGAGTCAAGAGCAAACCCATATTAAATAAAAAAAATAAAAAAAACTTCTTGCAACAGAAGTTTTCAAATGATCACTCCCGCTCTGGGCGGTGCGAAAGGAAGTGTCAGACTCTTTGTGACTAAAACCCACCCGTGTTCCTCCAAATGCCCTATGCGTTCCAGAACCGCGGTAACTCTTTCGAGCAATTCCGCAACCCTGGCTGGAACAGAAGTAATGCCTATGCCCGTTGTCAGTAACACTAAGCGACATCTTTATAAAAGGGCACTGTTGGAGTTTTAACCGTAGGCGTTGAGTCGTATGTTGAAAATCCAACAGTGCGCTTTTATCCAAGCAGTCTTGATGACTGCTTAGATAAAAGCGCACTGTAAGAAGTGTTTATAAGACTGTAAATCTTTACTGTTAGGCTGTCTACATAGACTTTTTCGGATCCCTAAGGATTTCATTATTGATTATACATCATTTTTATTGTATGACTTTCATCAACTCATTGCAAGCTTTACCATTGAAAGCTCTTTTAATCTGTATTTCTTCTCTTGGTCTTTCTGAATGCATTAAGTTTCCAATTATCCTGCCTTCTTTAACCTTCAAAATAGTGTATATGAGGCGTATAGAATCAAAGGCTGCAAAGTGCCAAGGGGTAAAATTTTAAGGAGCTGAAAAAAACGTTCTATGAGGTTCATAGCAAAGAGGTTCTATATGTTTTGGATTTAACATGTAGAATGATTGATATTTTTATAATTTTTAATTACTTTAGTCAATCTTATGCAATAATAAGATGAAAAAAAGAGAATTACTAAAATCACTTTGCATCCTTTGATACTAACATTTGCGTTTTGCAGGTTTTGATCCGTTCTGTAAGCACATTGCAGTTTTTGATAGTAACTGACGCCATTTTGTTTTATTAGATTTAGGGATGTGCCAAGAAAGAAAAAAGCGACGCAACGATGAAGAAAATAGAACAATATATTATATTAACAAAACATTTTTACTGTTATTTTATGAATAATATTATAATAAAAACTACTCATATTATAAAAGAGTAGAGTTTATTTGTTTGGTTGAACGTGCTAATCTCGGGAACTACTGAACCGATTTAATTTTTTTTTTTGCGTTGGATAGCGTATTTATTGAGGAAGGCTTATAATGTAACACCACGCTACGACCTAAGGGAGCGGAGCAGTACGGTTTCTACGGGATCGCGGGTGAAACCACGGAGGGAAAGCTAGCGCTAAATCAAAATAAAACTCATTTTTTTAATCATCACCGAAAATTATTATTCCTAATTAAATTACTGTTACAAAATATTTTTTAAACATAATCTTATGATTAAATCAAATTTTTAAATCTTTTTATTTAGCTCCTTTTCTCCGAATTATTTTTTGCCAGTACTTTACCAGTAGGTATTAATATAAAAAATAAAAAAATAGTAGAAGTGGCTTTGATATTTTCTTTAAATTCTTAAATCCGCACTCTCTTCCACATGATGATCACAATAGTTCTCATCATTTTCTTCTTCTTCTATATCTTGTGAAATAGGCGATCTAATAATGTTCAGGTAAAACTCGCATTCTTCATTGGTTTCCCAATTTTCCCCAAAATGTTTTTTCAATAGTGCTTGTACATCCACTAACTTTGCACGTTTCATAGAAGCACCTTGTTGCACGATGGTTGGTCGAATCATATCCGTTTTCATTCCAGATTTGCAAACATTACATGATGTGCATACATCTGAATTAAAATGTGGCTCGCCACGGATGAGAACATTGCCTGGAATCTTAGACCTCTTTAGAATGAACCTTTTGCATTCAGAGATTTTGAAAGGCCATTTTGCCGTCGGTTTGAATACATGTTTTGCGGCTCCCTTGAAGTCCAGCATTTCGATTTCGGTCATATTTATCACGGTGGCATTTGTTTTAATTATTTCAATGTATTCTTCAGGCCGAATTATGACTTCTTTTTTTTTCAATATCTTTTCTATATTTCCAAAAACTCTGTCTGGTGGCATGAATGAATGTCCAGTAATTGGGAATATGATTTCAACTTTCTTCACAGATGGGTTATTGAGTAACCACCGTGACAGCATACACAGCAATATACTGTTTTTATTTTGTCCTCCGCAACCGTCTGCAACTAAACGCACAGTGGTGATTCCTTCTAAATTACTTTTTTGTAAACAATCATACACTGCAGAGGCTATCTGATTAGATGTTTTAGGAAACTCGTTCTCGGTCCAAACGTACGCAAAAGTTGAGTCCTTATTTAATTTGTCTTTCGAAGATCCTTTGACAATCGTAAAATTGTATAAATATATTTGGCGACTATAGTACGCACTTTGGTCGGGTACTCGTGGCAGAGGACTATTTTTTTGGCAATCGAAAGAGAATGTTACCATTCCATCAGCTTTTTCTTGTAGTAGTTTAAAAAACGCTTTCGCTCTAAGCTTGTGCACTCTTGCTTCAATCATTAGGTCTTTTTTCTTTTGATCGTCACGTTCCTTTTTTATTCTCTCATGCAACTCTATGCACTTTGAACATGCATCTGTTCTTGGAGAGCCGAACCCTAAATTAAAGTCTTTATTGAAAACTCCTCGAAAAAATGACAGTTTAACTGTAGATTCAGGATTTTCTTCTATAAACATTCTGTAAAGTTTGTTAATACTTAAGTCACTGTGCAGGTATTTACGCTCATGAGTCGAAGATCGACAGTAATGAGACTCAATGCATTTAAGTTTCATGATGAACTGCCGCACCAAATCCCTATGGCCCCTAAATTTGTTTTCTTTCCGGTTACCTCCTCGGTTTTCTGTACCACATCGTCCCGTATAAAAAAAAAGCTTCATTACAAATTCCACTCTACATCTTTTGATTTGAAGGGAACTCAAGAAGAATTTTTGACAAACACGAACGAATTCATTATTAGAATTTAAAATCCGGTAATGAGTGGTAAAATCTTTTCTTGACCTCTTGTTTTTGCTATGACGTCTCCTTTTAACTTTTTTACATTTGCAGAACTTGAGTATCAGTGCGTCTTGGATTTTTTTTTCATTTGAAGCATAAAAACGTTTATGAAACTTTAAAAGATCGTTCATTGTGATCGTTTCACATAGATATGGTGATTTGGCACCATGCTGGCATTGGACTCGGATCGGTGCGTATTTTGGGGTATATCTGTAAATAAAAGATTATCTGGTTTAGTAAATGGAATTAGTGAAACAAATATACTCGTATAACATGTAGCGTAATTTGCGAGCCTCCTGTGGTGGTGTGGTGGTTGTTATACTCATCAATAAGAACAACTTTTACTATGGGGCCGACCATGTAACCTCGAAAAATAAAACAGAGCTTTTATACATTGTGTCGAGTTACGCCAACAAAAATTTATGAAAAAATTGATTTTTTTTTCAAGTTTTCAGTGTCGGTTCCATAGTAAATCTGTTCATAACGTATGTATAACAGCCACCTTAGAAGATATGCGTTAATTACGTTACTTGTTACATAGGGAGTTACTAGATATTCATATAAATATATCATAGATAAGCACACAAAAATCTACTTATTTAACATTGCAATCACTGAAAACAAAAAACGAAAATCAAATCGGTAGGTATTCAATATACCGATATCCGCCCCACTCAACCGGAATCTAACTCGTATCGCGGTACCCGTACCTCGGATGGATCACTTTGCTTCCAAAAATACAGTGGCCGGCATTAAAATAACATAAAATAATATTACTCTATGAGAATACCAAAGAAATAGCGTACCTATGTTGTCTACCTATACCTACCGTTTTAGATAGAACATTTCGATAAAAGCGATCTGCATGGCACATCACTAACCTTGCTCTTTTAGCTAAGTTCCTCTTCCATTTTTCTGGCTCTCGAACCCCTTTTCGTCCTTTTCCAACATTTGCAAGTTGCACAAGAGACTCCATATTCACTATTTTACGACAAATTAAGCAATAAAACGTGTTATTTTAACTACAATCGCTAAAATAAAAACCGCTGTTGCTAACGTGATTGCATAGAAATCGCCATCTTGCTTTTCCAAATTCAAGCTCTCTGATTGGTTGTTTTGTGACATTTTCGTTTTTGATTCTAACATGGTGGTGTTTTGCAGCCTTTGATCCCAAAGCTAATTTTTAAACAGGTCTTTGGTGGACTTTTGCTGTGTTTGTTACTGAATTTTAAAACTGAATAGATTCAACATAACATTTTCTAGATGGCGCTATACTCAGTTAATATTTGAGTAGTTTGGACTTTTGCAGCTTTTGATCCTATACGCCTCATATAGGAACTTATTTGAAAGATGTTACAAAAATAAATTTGTGAAAAAATTAATAAAATTTGTGGAAGAATGGAGAAGTTACACACTTTTGAAGTTTTTCTTCTATCCTTGTCACACAAAACGTCCTCTGTACTGAATGGCGCATGTTCACTAAGGCGCGACTTGCATGTGAGGTCATCCGCAATTAGTGCAGCCTTTATTTATCATAGATTTTAAAATGCTCACAACTCCATCATTTTTAGAGATTTTTAAACAATATTTTACTGTGACTTTTGGTCTATGTAAGTAGTCAAATATCATTATACAAGTGTACTTACAAATCAATCCAGCAGCAACAGTATGGATGAGCACAAGTATAGGATAGAAGTACAGCGCACAATATATTGCCTTCTTGCCCGGGTTTGCCGAGTCCCATGTCAGCAGCCATGGCCTTAGGGTTATTGTCATCAGCAGGCTGAATGCGTAGATTAGAAGCACTACTGTGTATCTGGAAAAAAAGAGAAAGTTTTGATGTGAAACATCTATAGCCGCGGGTACAACCGATTGTTGTGCGTTTTAGGTTGTACTGAGTTCACATGGTCTGGCATGAAGCTCGTGCCTAAATAATAACAGCCGTGCGGGTCGATCTTTAAGGTTAAGCAACGCTTGCCGAGGTTGGTCTGTGGATGGGTGACCATCTTAACATACCGAGACTCCTCCGTGCCTCGGAAAGCACATTAAGCCGTTGGTCCCGGCTGTCATTTGTAGATCTTTGGCAGTCGTTACGGATAGTCAGAAGCCAGATAATCTGACACCAGTCTTGCCAAGGAGTACCGTGATACCCAGTTAATGGGTTGTGGAGGTCTGGTAGGCAGCCGCTCCACGTAAAATACTGGTATTCAGCTGAATCCGGTTTGACTGGAAGCCGACCCCAATATA
>NDFZ01005425.1:232381-296253 GCA_002192655.3 Mamestra configurata
GGTCGATCTTTAAGGTTAAGCAACGCTTGCCGAGGTTGGTCTGTGGATGGGTGACCATCTTAACATACCGAGACTCCTCCGTGCCTCGGAAAGCACATTAAGCCGTTGGTCCCGGCTGTCATTTGTAGATCTTTGGCAGTCGTTACGGATAGTCAGAAGCCAGATAATCTGACACCAGTCTTGCCAAGGAGTACCGTGATACCCAGTTAATGGGTTGTGGAGGTCTGGTAGGCAGCCGCTCCACGTAAAATACTGGTATTCAGCTGAATCCGGTTTGACTGGAAGCCGACCCCAATATAATTGGGAAAAGGCTAGGCAGATGATGATGAGTTCACATGGTCATCTAGTCATCAATAAAATCGCTGATCAACCTTAATGACAAGGGTGATGGTTAACGCTTTTGCATTTTTGGTATGAGAAGAAATGGATGAGTGATGAATTTTAGTCAGCTCTCCATCTCATACAGAGGACTGAATCCTATCATCAGGACAAGGGAACATTATATGCTGATTATTTAAAATAATATATTTCAATGTTAACACAGTTTTATTTGATATTTAAGTTTAAGGCTTCACATACCCTTTTCTCTTGTTCTTTCTTACACACTATTATCTACAATTCTTTTTCATTTCTTCTAATGCAGCTCTGCTAAAAGAAATTTCTTTAGAAATAATCAGTACCTTTGTACTAATCATTATTATATTATTTCTGCTACTGTTCTATCTATCTGTCTATTGGGGTTTGGTTTCCACACTTAGTACTGACATTGGACCATTGTGCGTGAGCCATGGTGGCTATTCCTTCTGCTACTGTTTTTCTGTGTGTACAAAATAAATAAATAAATCTATCCAAATGAAATTATGCAAATGGATATTTTATCAAATCCTTAAGGCCAACCAACAAATCTTCACTTATTTAAACTTCAACACATAATTATCTACTTACAATGGATACACAGCCTCCTGAGTACAATGCAGAGTCTCCTTATAATCAGGCTGAGGGTTGTGCAGCAGTGTGTACCAGTCTGACAATGCCTTTGGAGAGCAGACGTGTAGCGCAATAGTGCCTGTTGGTGGCAACACTAGCAGTGCAGCTAGTGTGCCTGATGCCACCTCCACAAATGCACATATATGCTGGACTAGGATATTCTTTGTGCTGGAAAGATACAATATTTTATACATTCAATATTGCCAGTGTTTAGCAGGATTTAGAGTAGGTACTTATAAAGTTGTACAAATTAATCATAAAACATTTACAGCTGTACTGTGTAATTCATAGTGTTCAAATGAATAAACATAGTTTCCAAAGGCAAAATTTTTGGGGCCTGTTTATAGTATAAGCAGATCAAATAATTAATAGGACGAATACACTCACCCTTTGCAAACAGCAACCATGTCAATAAAAAACCAGTGTAACACCATTGGCAGTATCACCATGAACCCAAGGTATAGGCCGTCATATAGGGTGGGTTCATCAGTGCACGGCACGCAATAGCTGGTGGCATTGGTACGAAAACCTCGAGGGCAGGCACCACATTCACTCCATGATCCATCATCGAACTCTGTGCGCCCACAGTACAGGCCAGGACAAGTTCTTACAGCCGTCATTGTACCGCAGTAAGAAAGCTATCTCACATTATATAAAACATGAAGTTTGTTTGAGGAGAACAGAAATTCGGGAAGATTTTCAGAAATAAACACAAAGCAAAACAATTTTTGACGTTTGTATGTTAAAGACTTAATGTCAATTTTGACCACAGATTAAAAAAGATTCGTCCGTTTTATGACATGAAATGTTTATTTCAGTAATGCGAGCCAAACACGTATACAAAGTAATTTGATCAAACAAACTGTTTTATCAAATATAAAATACGAAATTTTGTATTACTTATTATTATTGCCATTTGACAACTCATTTTTGATTTTTTTGTTTGTGTGTTTTAAAATGAAGTGTTGGAAAATTAACATCTTTCTACTCAATTTTTTTTTTTATATTTATTACATTACTTTACCTATCAAGAATATTCCACGGGATTCGATTCGTTATAGTATATATAAGTCCATCGTGCATATCAAGGGCATACAAGGGCCATCCATCTATTGTCTAGTAGACGAACTACACTACGTAGGATGGGCCACGGAGCAAATACTGTATTTGCTCCGTGGGATGGGCCGAATATTCCAAGTCGCCCACACATGGGTTGCCACCAGGTGGTATTCGGAAATAAAATTCCCAGTTGCTACCGGGTGGCGACTGTAAAATGTTATTTAATTATCTGTGACAGTGACTGATGATGAGCTTTTGTTAGATATTTTAATTATTGCAAATACTTTGATTAACTGTGATACGAATTTACACCAGTTTTTACGATCAACTAGCACTTCGCCTGCGACTTCGTCCGCGATTTAGTAGGTAGTCCACAAACTTCAAAGTTTTTGGAAAATTCAGCACAACGATTTTTATTAATTATCCAGCTATTTCTGCTGCTGATTCTGTGATCTCAGGATTAACGCAACTATTCACCCCGTTCACCCCGTCAAGGGTTGATTATGCAAAAATGATTAGATCTGTTTCAATTATCCCACTTTTAGTTGGTTCATACCAATTTCCACGTTAATTGAAGCAAGCAATAATGTCCTACCCTAAAAACTTCATCATCCCTTTTGGGGTTAATTTTCAAAAAATCCAAACATTTAAAATTCGTTTTTTTATCGAATTCATTTTATCATGAAAGTCGTGTTTCATCTTCATTTTAAGCTTAAGATTCTACCAATTCGCACAAACCGCAACATTTTTCTTACTTGAGCATTTTAATACCCCTAATAACTTTTAAGCGAAAGGTCCCATTTTAATAATTAAAAGTGTAATTTACATGTACATAATCAAGCTTAATTATCAAACTATTTAAAAGTATAAGGATTAATATCAGGATACCAAAATCACCACTTCTCCATTCCAAACGAGGTTTGATTAAATAATTGAAACAAAAAGCGGTCATTCTGACTTTTTAACCATAATACCCTTGCGAATTTTTTGATAGGTTTATGTATCATCAAAAGTTTTCTCAGCGCACGCCAAATAATAATAATGGGTTACATTATTACAATTTTCGTGGGGAGCATTACTTTTTTCGAAAATAAAATATAGCCTATGTTTTAAGTTAATAATGTTACTACCTAATGGCGAAAGAGGTTTTAAAATCGTTAGAATTTTTGACTTTGAGCTAAATCGTAACAAACAAACAAATATTTCCTTTTTTTATTATTAGTTTAGAAAATAATAAGTTATTAAAAGCAATTGTGACGAAGAAAAATTTGTTTGTATACCCCTCATAATATCATACTAATATAATAAAGCTGAAGAGTTTGTTTCAACGCTCTTATTTCTGGAACTACCAGTCCGATTTGATTTTTTTTTTGTATTTGATAGCCACATTCATGAATAAGGCTATGTATAGGTAATACGGGAACGGAAAAAAACGGGATATGCGCATACGAAGAAGTGAGCATAAGCTAGTAGGTATGTAATAAGTTTTGCAAAATGAAATAGGATGTGATTTATATAGTTGTCTAGTTTCTTTATTGATCTATAATAATTTGATCACACAGCAAGGGCATACCCAGGCTTTGAGCTAGGGGGCAGCTAATACCTGTGGGGGGCAGCTAATACCTGTTTCGCTGGTTGTTGTGTGTCATAGATAAATGTGAATGTGATTGTTTGTTTATTGGTTTGTTACGCTTTAACACCTAAATCGCCGAACCTATTTTGGTACAGAGAAATATGGGACCCTGGAGACAGTTATAGGCTAACGTGAACGAACCCGCTGGCAAAACCGTAAGTAGCATATATTTGTTTCTTTACGATAATAGTAATTTGTTTGAAGTATGATAATATTTAAAAAAATATCTTTGGTACTTAGGACATACCGTCTTGCTACTGTGACTCTTCCTTTTATTATCCCATATTTTTCATACCTAATTGTAGGTACATTGGTACATGAGCAAGTGGTGTAACAAGAGAGAAAGAAAAACAACATAATCAAAACTAAATACATTTTAATTGTAATAAACAAAATAATTTAATGAGTAACTTAAATTTTAAAAGCAAAATGAATACGATATTATAATAACTATAGTGCCTTAAATTTTCCAGCCACATCTGAACCACGACTCCGCCAAAATCCTGTACGCCAACGTCTTACAATAGCTCGTATTATCAAAAACAATGAAATAAGCGCAATGGTAAGTGATATAAGCGCAAAACATAAGATATCCAGGAGGTAGTACGTAAAGGAGGACATGCCAACTGCTGGGGAACGTAGGTGACGGGCTTCACCATGGCGCAGGAGATACTCAGTCCACCACACAGCATTATCAGGGCCAGAAATGAGCGGATCGAAAACCGCAGGCTTCAATCTTAACATGGACTTTTTGTATCTGGAAAATTAACATAATGTCATACTTGCTTTCCCTGAAGAGTAAGGATGAGGTCATGAGATATATCTACACACACATCGCCAGTTATGTTTTACTCCCATTTTAAAAACTCACTTTTGATCCTTTAGGTATCCGGACTCTTTCTACTTGATGGTAAATCAATAACTCTTGGACCAGCATGGGAATCGAACCCAGAACCTCATTATCACCTCAGCACTAGTCCTTGAAACTTTTACACCAACTCCGCAGTAATTTCCATAAAAAATCGATCCTTTTAAGGGTATTCACTTGTCAAAGATAGCCTAATACAACAACAGCTTACTTGTCATTAGTAGCCACAACATTAATGGTAGTCTTCACAACTTCCTTATCCAAATTGTTAGGATCCAGAATCTCTCCAGTTCCATATCTCGTGATCTCATTGATGAACACTTTTCTGGACTTGACGAGCGGTAATCCAATGATTGGAATAGAGTAGAAGACTGCTTCTTCTAAGGACCGAGCACCACCATGCGTTATGAAGGCTTTAAGATTAGGATGAGCTGAAACGTGGAAACATTCCATTATTTTCTGAGGATAGGTTAGGTACCTACGTATCTTGATCAGTGAATCCCAACACCCAAAGCTTGTCAAAAACGGCCTTAAAAATAAAGATGTCCACCTCCATCTACCTACTTTACTTACCTAAAACCTGTTGCTGTGGGAACCATGACTGGGTAATGACATTGTCAGGCATTTTTAACATCGTCGTGTTACCGATTTTCCAGAGTACTGTGAACGAAAGCTCTCCGAAAGCATCTGCCAACGTTTGTAGCAGGGACGTAGAGAGCTGCTCAGCCTCTTGTATTGCTCCTAAACTGAAGTATAGGGCTCCTTTCGTGGAGGAGTCTAAAATATTTAATAATTCCTGCAAAATACGTCAATAAGATATTGTTTGTACAGAAATCAGAAATCTCAATTATTGCATGTACGACTGCTGCATCTTAGAGATCTCACCTGTGGCAAACTTAGACCTGGCTTAATGTGCATACGATCGACGTAAACCACAGCAGGGACGCTCGGTCTACTGCCTATCAAAGCTGGATTGCTGGCTACAAACAGCAAATCAATATCATATTCCACTTCCAGAAGACTTCGCTTCAACCCCAATAATTTAGAAGCGACCACTTCGCAAAGAGGAAGATAGTAATTATAGTATTCATTTTTTGTTTGTATGTGACGATAAATCTCTGAAATTCTACCCCAGCGACCCAAATTCATGTAGCTCAGAGAGTTGACATCAGGGTACAAAATGGGATGGATGGGATTTCCTTTCGATTCATATTGATGGATCCTGCCGCTGGTTGTGGTGATGGCAATGTGTGGTGCTTTGTATTTTTCAGCAGCAGCGTAAAGCAGCGGTACATCAGCTTCTGTGATCACCAGGTCAAAATGTATGGTCGGGTTAATGAGGAGAGCCATCATCTGTTGCGACTTTAACTGCGCTATAACTAGTTTGATGATGAATTCACTCATATCCCTCTGCCTGGGATGGTAATCGTCAGTATTCGTCATCAACTTTTTAAACTCATCCCAGTACGGTGCTGAATCTTGACTGACATCAAGCTCCACAATTTTCTGAGTTTCAGGAAATTCAAAGTGCCCGGGGTAGGGTGTCATGAGAACGATATTGTGTCCCCTTTGAGCGAGTCGTGAAAGATATCCTCTGTAAACCAGGTGGTCGGAGTATGATAGTGAAGAAAAGAGGGCGAGGATAGACGCACTGTCCACTGCATGGCCGAGATACGCCAATATAAACACTGCACAAAACAATTTCAGTCCCATATTTTCGTGCCTGAATTACAGCGATGTATGAATGCTCAAATGAATACGGCCGTTCACTAATAGATAATGTAGATTAATAAAATACATCAAAGAAAATACAAGAGATACAATTAAGTGTGCCAACGGCTGTGCAAACACTAATGTCGATGTAGTGACAAACTAAATTGTTAAAGCGACCTGAAAGATAAACATGATTAGGTACATCGATAAAAACTAAACCTTGTTAAATAAGTTTAACGACATAATAATAAACTTGGACGGTTGGACCTATATGGGAATGACTTCGTGGTGCGTGGCGGAACATGGGGTCCTGGTTTCGAACCCCAGGTCACGTTGTGTCCGGGATGTTTTTAAATTTGTGCTCGGTTAGTAGCCTACCTAGGCCAATCAGGTTCAGTTTTTATTACATGGGACATCTGATAACTTAAGCGAAATATGTAGGTATGTATGTGTGTCCTATGTCCCAAGTCCCATACACATCATCCTGCCCACGCTTTCAGGAAATACCTACAGGCGTGATACGTTATGAATGAATAATTGAATAAATGAGTTTTCTTTGTCTTCAATATATAATGGAGGTTTTATACCTTCCAGCATGCTCTGTTCAGTTCTGTGATTTGCTGTCAATCTTGTTACCATAGCAACGGAAATCAACACAACCAAACTGTTTATTACCGTTTGTTGTCTAGTATCATCTATGTTGCTGTCTTGTACGACAACATCTCATTATTTTATAAGTCAAAAATCTTACATGTTTATTCGATGAATATCATGTTTTGAAAATTCAGAATGGATAATGACGTAGCAAACTATTCAGTGATAGGACGTATTGGTGAAGGGGCCCATGGCTTGGTGTTCAAAGCAAAGCACAATCCTACTGGACGAGAAGTGGCATTGAAGAAAATTCTAATAAAAAATCTCGAGGATGGAATACCAGTCAATGTGATGAGGGAGATAAAGGCGCTGCAGTTGCTGCGGTGCAAATATGTGAGTTTTCTTGAAGGAAAGTACTTAATTTAGAGCGAGAGAGCAGCTAGCTCCTACCGCAAAGAGTTAAGACCGGCCAAAAAAAACAATTCTCTCTCGCTTTCACCTATTTAATCATTACGCTGAGAGATGCGCGTTGTACTACCTATCTCCATACTTCATCATAGACATAGAAATATAAAAAACACTTCTTTATTATATCTATGATCATAGACATAGATGGACCCCCCTGGACACGAACTGCAGCGGCCAATAGGAAAATATTTCAACTCTTCACAGGACATGCGATAGGTACCTCCTTTTTTGTCGTCGGTAGTACAATACACCCGCACCTTTCAGGATTTAATGCGGCCAATGATAGAGCTTTTCAGGTTGCTAGTACCTACAAGTTCGACTCGGACAAAATTAAATTTGAGTCAATCAACACGAAAAGAAGAAAACCATTACGCTCATCGTTCGTGAGGCGGGCAAAGTTTGATTACCTAAACATATTTTGTCAACTTAACATCCCCCATAACGAGACTTATCTTATCCAACAGATAATCAAACTATACGACATGTTTCCCCGTGGCTTGAGCCTGGTCCTAGTTTTGGAGTACATGTACTCAGGACTATGGGACATGCTGCACCATTCACAGCAGGAACTGACCATGCCCAGGGTCAAGACGTATGCACAGATGCTACTGAAGGGAACGAGGTATATGCACGCGCACTATGTGATGCATAGGGTGAGTTTTATCTTACTAATATTCCTGTACCATAAACTGAAAAAATACGGAAATTGACAACGTTATGCGATGTTTAGATACCAGTTTTTGACACAACAACTAGGCGAGGAGGTCTTTTTTTGGATCTAGGGATATATAGTTTATGGGCCAGAGTGTCATTGTCATTGGCAGTGTTCATTCCGAGAAAAATACACTACTATTGCGATATAGACCACGGAAGTGAATCTGTGAGTAAAAGACTACCTATCTACCTTTATTTAACAGGGGTCCCAAAACTTGACGTTGAATTTTGGAACAGCTTGTTTATTTATGTTTGTTTTTATCAGGATTTGAAGCCGGCGAATCTGCTGATAAATCACGAAGGCATATTGAAGATCGCCGACTTGGGTCTGGCGCGTCTTTACTGGCCTGATGGCGGCAGACCCTATTCACATCAAGTTGCTAC
Source organism: Mamestra configurata (assembly GCA_002192655.3). Classification (NCBI taxonomy): domain Eukaryota; kingdom Metazoa; phylum Arthropoda; class Insecta; order Lepidoptera; family Noctuidae; genus Mamestra; species Mamestra configurata. The sequence goes on from NDFZ01005425.1 coordinate 240,802, forward strand.
ACGGTACGCTATACCTAAACGTGATTATTACTATAAGAACACATTTTGTAAGGTTAAGATGAAACCGAAAAGTGGATATTGGGGACCTCTTCGACCGGGCAAATTCTAAAGTTAGCCTTCTTGTCGTCAGTATTTGGGTGATGGAAGGACAGTTCTCTTTTGTTGCTGTTGTCATAAGATGTACGGATAAAGACATCTGCATCTGTTATGTTTTGATACTAGTGGAGCCCACTGGGCTCTTACTACTACAACGTGAGAGAACTTGTAGACAATGTAGATAAATGTTATGTATATATGTAATGTGTGTTTGCTGAAGTTTCATATTATATTCGATTTCTCTCATTTTCAGGTGGTACAGAGCTCCTGAACTGCTATACGGCGCTAGATTCTATACGGAGAAAGTAGACCTATGGGCTGTCGGTTGTATTTTAGCAGAGTTGATTACGAAGCAACCGCTTTTCGCCGTTAGTATTTCTTTAATTTTGAGATGTTTGATTAATGTTATTTCAAACTATAGGCCGTACCTTCTGTTTAACTGAGACGATACCTGAGGTAGGTACGCGATGAGGGTGGGTATCCACGCCCATCACTAAATGACTAAGATTCGTCACCACACCCTTCCGCGCAAGCAGATGCCACATTCCGCTTCCACTACCATTAACCTAGTACTTACCATCGTCGCTTCCCAGGGAGAGTCAGACATCGAACAGCTAGCGATAGTGCTGCAACACTTAGGCACGCCCAACGAAGAGACGTGGCCAGGTCATGCGGAGTTGCCAGACTTCCACAAGATCACGTTCCCCGAGTCCGCGCCGACGCCCTGGCCGGAACTCCTGCCAGGAGTCGAGCCAGACGCCGTGCATCTCGTCAAGTCGTTCATTATGTACGATACCAATAAAAGGATATCGGCTAAGGAGGTACGTTTGATTGGTATTCAAAGAATATAATCCAGTCAAAATGATGACTGTTGCGAACTAGCATGGTACAGCCAGCAACGAAAATCGATTAACACTTTTCTGCAAATTAAAAAAGGGTTTTTACAGGCATCTTAACCTTTTGAACGCCAGAGCATAAACGCATGCGCGTGCCCCCGATGCCAAGCCAGAAATTTGCCGTACTTTTTGTCACATATTTGTGAAGTTTGGCGTGCAGGACACGCTTGCTTGTCATGTACGTGACAATGGCGTTCAAAAGGTTAACAGTTAGTGATATTATACTTTTTTTTTGTACTTCAATTATATTCAAAATAAAGTATTGATAGTCTTACGTTGCTAACCGTATTTTAGATTTGTCATAAAATGCTTGTTTTCAGGCTTTGAGACATCAATGGTTCCACAACAGACCCCCGCCCGCTCCCTTAGAAGACATGCCAAAACCACAGATGAACAAGCTCAAATAAATTGTTGTGCGAGGATAATAAATTAAACACTGTATTTTAAAATGTATTTATCATTTAATATTAATTAAATTATAAATCAGTAATAATTACAATATCAAGTTGTACTTTAAATCTTATGTACATTTGAGCCAAACAGTGAATGCACAGAGTTACCCTTAATATAACAGCTAAATAAAATATCCAAAACAAGGCGACAGGTAGATAAAATGACCAATTACACTGATCTCATACTTTCCCTAGTATACCATGCATTACCACACAAAGTTATAACTACCCATTAAATATGAAAAATGGTAAAATCGTCCACATTCACCTAATTTAAGTTTTTTTATTGCAAGAATTGAAAATCTTAAATCATAAAAATACTTTATCTTCCTTCATTGTTTGCTTAGGGCGCGTTCCCACTATGTCACGACGACAGATTATCGTGTCGTTTAAAGTGTCGTGGCTTGTGTATTTAAATGGAGGTGTTCACATATACGACGACACGATTAACCGTAGTCAACGACTTTTTACATACAAAATGTATGGCAGTCGTCAAAAATTATAAAATCGTCACGACATAGTGGGAACGCGCCCTTATAACTTGTAGTCATGTCAACTGACTCTCAAACACTCTAGAATCGGAAATGTTAATCTTTAAAACTACCTTACTTTTTGGAATTATTCGGAGAAACCTAGTTCCGTTAATAAATAAACTATATTTTAAATAATAATCATTATAAAATGCAGATAAACATTTACATTAAGAGAGATCAAATTATAAACCGTTCCATCCATTCAACTTTTAAAACACCAGAAGATTTCTAAACTACCTTCACAATTTTGTCTTTATAGTAATCTATGAGGGTAAACTTTAGCCTTATTATCTGTAAAACATTAAGACTATTCAGATAAATACATTATCTGCCACAGCCATTGTTACAACTAGTAAAAAAGTTAAGTAACATTGGACTTTCGATGTAGAACTTTTTAAGCTAATATCTTAAACTTTTCGTCGTTATAAGTTGATGACTATCATGGATGGTGACGCTCTGAAAAACTATTTAAACCATGAGAAAACATTTGGTCAAAATTATTTTTCAATGTGTTAATATTGTTTTAACCTTTTCAACGCCAGAGCATAAACGCATCGGCGGCGGCGTACCCCCGACGCCAAGCCACAAATTCGCCGTATTTTTTGTCACATATTTGTGACGTTGGGCTTACAGTCTAAGCTTTCGTTTGTCACATATATGTGACAATGGCGTCCAGCTGTTGAGCCATATATCAATGTGACCTACATGACATAGCGCGCACCTTAACGCTATAAGAGTCAAAACACACGACATAGCAACTACCACAATACCGCGCAACTAGCCTGGTATCAAACAACGACCTAACATTTACTAGCCGCTACTTTTAAAAGCAAAACATTTATATTTATATATGGACTTCTTTCAGTGGCAGTATACTGTGTGCTTTGGTCTTATTTGAAAAGTCTCAACTGTCACGCTGACACTCCGGCGTATTTGTCAAAATATTCGAGCTTCAATACAAAATATACCCTATTTTTTTAAAGATAAAGTTTATTTTCTATTAGCGCCATACTGCGAATATTTGTACAACAACCAACCAATACACCAATTTCAGTGCCAGCTCTGGATGCTGGCATTTGCTATTATTATTTCTTACCTTATCACTACTTTGGTTCAGTGTCACAAGGAGTCATCAGGTACTACCCTATTTTACATCTGTACCGTAACGGAATACTAATTCGTATTGTGCTGTATGATAAACTGTAGTCATTTAGCTACTATAACTAGGAATTAGCTAACAGTATGGAGCCTTGAGACCCATACAAACAAAATATAACAGTTGCAAAGCAACGTTTGATAAACCGCGTATACATGGCGAAGCAAGATTACGCCTTCAGCCCTAAGAGTTAAGACACAAATTAGCAAAGATAACGTACATTTTCGATATTCACTTTTTAAAATTTGATGCTTAAAGCTGGTTTTAGACTAAGATTTAAGCTAAGTTAAATAGCTTTAGCTTAGTTCGCATAGCTTACTACAACACAAATATGAATGACTTGCATCAACCAATTTAAAAACTGGAAACTTTTGGAGCAGTCATGTCAAAATGATGCTATGCGAGCTAAGCTGAACTAACTTAGTTAAGGTTTTGAACCGCAGCTTTACGAACCTTTAACTTATTAATAAACGAAATGAAAGAGCTCAAATTAACATTACTCCTCACACACATAAATCGCAACTTGTATATGTACGTTATCTTTGCACTAACCACAACATCAAAAAACTTGAGATTGCTTAATATACTTTCAGCATAATTTGTACATCACTCCTGAATAAGCCGAAAACAGTATTGGCTTTCAAAAACACATAGATGCTCTTTGTGCATGTAATCATTTAAAAGACATCGAGCATTAGGAAGTAACAGAAATCATTAAAATAATACCCGACTGTGCATTCTGTAACTTATAAAGTTGTTTAAATCAAGGAAATTATTGTTTACCACTTTTGACACCAATTCCCAGTTTAGGTCATAGCACACATAATCAGTTCTGAGAGGGATCGTCACCGTATCAACTCGAGCCGTGCAGTGAAATGAAACTCCCTACTACAACGCACACTAATCGGAATCGTAACGTTATTGCCTCGCCTCGGGGCAATACGGCGATAAAGGCGCTACGGTGACGATCCCTTTCCGAGTTGATGTGTGCTATGACCTTGAACCGTCACACAGACAAATAAACGAATGCCCGGTTGCTGAGGTACTGTATTGGTCGTTTATCTGTCCGTTAACCGTTTAGTGAGTTACACAAATAGCGTTAACGGATAGATAAAAGACAGATAAAAACCTCTAAAACTGAATATTAGACGTTTTATGACATGCAAGTGACATGCAACTTTAAAGTGATACACATTTAATTTCCTTGGCTGTACATTAGGACACTTCGAAGGAACATAGTTATTATACAGTTTTTAAGTAATTGCAGTAAAAATAAGAATAATAGGAAGAGTTACCGTTGTTGCTAATGAAGATATTATTATTAAGAAAAAAATATTATTGTTACAAAACAGTTTATAATATTTTGGAATTATAAATGGTAAATCATGTGTTTAAAAAAATACTATTTTTATAATAAAGACGGAGTTATCAGTTGCGACCATAAAGAACACAGAAGAACAGAGAAGGATTTTGTCTATGTCTCTATTTTTGTTTTATCTATAATTTTCTGTGAGATAAGCACAGTCGGGTCTTAAAAATAAAAACGCAATATATATTTACATTGGCGTAAAATATTAACAATGCTCTATAAGAGCAGTCCTACATCATGAGGTTAACATCGTGCAAAATCATACATTGACTTGCCTGTCAATTATTAACTAAGGAAGAATCAATGTTATTAAGCCGAATATCCACTAGCAATTTTTATTGCGCAAGTTGGTATCTGCAAATAGACTTTTTAAGGGACTTGCACCATAAATCAATCAACTAATTTGACACTAAACATAATTCAAACATAATTCTGTCATCTTTAAATAATATTGGAATAGATAATTATTATCCCCTGTGTGTGATAGTCTAAATGATATTGACAGAATTGTGATGATTTTTCCACAACTTACTTATCCTCGTTTAGCGCTGAAATTTATAAAATTATTTTTCGTGGTGCAATTGATCCTTAGTCAACAAATCCATTTAAGGCCTGTTTACCTAGCTACCCAGAGTTATAGCGATAAGTTTCGCTCGGAACGCCATACGCTGAACTCCATATAAAATATTTGTATGTAGTGCATATTTTGTATGGAGTTCCGCGGCTAGAGCGAAACGGGCGAAACCAGTATCGCCATACCGCGCAGGTATACGGTTTCTTTTCGCTTTTTTTGCGAAATATCCACCGCAGCGGCGCGCGTTAAATGTTAAATTGTACTAAGTAAATTTTGTTACCGCTATCCGCTTAGGTTTAAACAGAAGGTGTACTGCATACCCGGCTTTCGCAACCGCTTCGTGTAGCACGTAGGTCTGAACAGGCCTTCAATTGCGGATGGTTTCAGTTTGTAAGTCCGCAGGTTGACAACTTAAAATGCGAAATTAAACTTGCTATAGAACATCGTACTCAAGGAAACATGACAAGCACCTAAAGACTGACAACTCGGAATATACGCAACATTGCTAAGATTCTCCTATGAAAGTAATAACAAATACTTAGATTTATAAGTTTGAAACGATAGGTATAGCTTTAAATACAACTAAAAACCTGTTTCACAACCGTAGCGACGATGTTCCGTCTAGCCGATTCATGTGTTGATGTTGAAAGGGCAATAAATTCGACGGAAGTCGTCAATGAGCACCAATCATTTTGACGTATCGTATCATTAATTAAATTAATTTAAATAGCAAATACAAGAGTCTTATCATCATTTTAGTTTAGTTTTATTCTACATGAAATACATTTAGATGTGTCATCCAATGACACGAATAAATTCAAAATATTATGGCGGAACGCTGTATGGTACAAGTGCTAAATCACTAGCTTACTTAATATCAGCATTTGTCCCATATTATATGGCATTTTTGGGGCTTGCTTTTGCATCTATTGATGACATTAAAAAAATAATGAATCTTCTTCTTATTTGAATAAAGGCCGATTTTGTTTACCGATTCAAAATCCACACACATTAAAGTTACGAACCATCAAAACGGTTGATGTTCAGCGTACAGTTGAGAAACAGGCTGGTTAGTTACGTATCCATCCGGCGGAGTGCAGGTAGTGGCGCACGGCCAGCTCCACGTCGGCGTCCGGGGCCGCGGGCCGCCGCAGCAGCACGCCCTTCAGCGTCACGAACTGCGCCGCGGGCAGGCTCAGCGCCGTGCACAGCTGGTACGGACAAATACGGGATTAGGACATTTTTAATAAGTGTTTGCAGATTAAGTAGGTTTTAGATTGTTTATGGAGAGACGAGACGGAGGAGCACTGTGCCGGTGGAAGGCTCATCAAGGTATATACGTAAGTAAGGAAAATGAACTTTAGCTAAATTCAGGTTTAGTAGATTTTAGATTGATTTTGGGGATGATGGAGGAGCGTCTTCTTCATCGTCACGTACACTACTCACGTACGGGGCAAGCTCAGCGCAGCACCTACATAGCTGAGAAGGAGAAGTTGGAAATATGAATTTAAAGACTTTATAGATTAAGTAGGTTTTAAATTGGTGATGGGGACGATGGAGGAGCGCCTGGAGCGCCTCCTTCGTCACGTACTGCGCCGTACATAGCTGACAAGCATAGCTTTACTCATTGAGTCGATTTTAGAATGATTATGGTGACGATATCGGAGGCTAGTGCGGAGCACCACAAAGCTGTACCTCCAAGCGAAATATCAACTTTACGACCATATCCATAAAGCTGATTTTAGACAAATCGAACGTGGTCGTATACACGACAGAGGTGGTCCTACATATTGACGTACTGTGCTGGCGACATGCCTATTGCTGAACATAATCGAGTAGAGTTAAACACATTTGTCAACTTTACTTTTAAGTTAACGAAGTGGATTTTAGAGTGATTAAAAGTGGGTTCAAAATTCTGTTCAGAATTAATGTTATTTCCGAAAGCAACATTTTAAAGCCTAAATAAGTATTCATTCATGAAAATAATTATCGTAGTCAAATACCCTATTGCATCAGACTATTTGAAAGAAATTGCCTCGTATAACTTAACTCCTATAAGTAATTACATCATCCTGCTTTGTAGTAGGTAAGTATAACGTCATGTCACCTCCAAGTGTACCTATAAATATGCTCTTTACACAAATACATATGACTTACACAACTATAACAAATATCACTCAGTATTGACTCATAAGTTATTAGACTGCAGAGGGCACATAAGTCAGCGACATCGAATCGAATTAAGACGCCTCAGGCGCTGTTAACAGTCTAAAGACATTCAATGTCAAAATAGGTTAATTTATCAAATACTAGTGACCCTCCCCGGCTTCGCCCAGATGCATTTTTTTCCAGAATTTTCTTTTATAAGAACCTTCTCCTGACAATAACAAGTACAACAAAAAGAATTGCTGAAATTGGTCCAGCCGTTCATGCGTGATGCCGTGACCAAGGGAAATAGAGATTCAGTTTTATATATATTGATCAATATATTATGTAAATGTAGGTAAACAAATATATTTACCCATATTTATCCTATATTTGAGAAATTGACGTATTTTAAAAAACTTGGAGGAAACTGATAGGCTCAACAGTTCTACAGGTGAATAGTAACAGTAAAGTAAGCAAATGCTTATTAAATAAATTAAATATTAACTTATGGGGCGTTTACGAGAGGTTGGCCGGAAAAGGCAACATGCAGAGAAGAGTGGCAGGCTACAGGGGGAACCCAGGGAAATAGTACATTTTGATTGGGCAAACTTTGTCATTGCAGTCGAGGCCTGAGTAGTCGCGGAGTGAATACACTGATAAATGTACACACACATGCATGAAACGTCGTTTTTCAACACAATTACTCGAAAAAGTAAATAAAACACATAATATTTAGCAACGAAATACACTTAATTGCTTATCAAATCCCCAACTGGAAGCCAATTTGCGAGTGTGTTGAAAACAAGCATTCGGTGCAACATTCTTTAGCGCGTTTTACCCTCGAATTTTCGATTATTTGAACTTACATAAACACTGCATTTTTCCATGAAGGTAGCCAGGAACCACAGAACTCGAACTGCTAAGATACATACTCTTCTTTTGTTCTTAACTAGTTAAATAAACATGATGAGTTACCTGTATCTCGTTACTGGTCAGCAGATGCCTCGAGCATCCGCCGCTGCTGCTGCTGCATGAGCTCTTTTTGGAGCATCCACATGCGGTACTTCCGTCCTGTGTGCACCTTGGGCTGGTGGAACTTGAGCCGCTTTCGCCGTCTCTGTCGCATGATAAAAAATATCATAAAATCGGTACTACACTTTATCAGCTTAGAAAATGTTCGCGTTTCAACCGAGAACATTGATCTATTTCTGACAATCGTTTCAAATTGAAGTAGGTCGTTAAATGGAAATAAAAAACAAAAGCTGTTTATTCTACGAGTATAGACGCACAGAATAATAATATATTATAGGGTTTAGAGATAAAAATAAAATCCATAAACCGGAATGAGTGACTACCTAAGGTTCACAAGAACCAGCCCTTTGTCATACATACAGGTAGAAGTATAATAGGATCCTGTTGACACTTTTTGTGTACTGAACTTTTTTATATACAAACTTTAAGTACTCTTAAATGGCTGGTTTCAATAACGTATCTACCTTTGACCAACTGTCAAATTAACTGACTAACAGTAGCTGAAACGTCATGTTTGCCACGCTTCAGCTACTGTTGGTAGCTAATTTGACAGTTGCTTGGTTAAAGGTAGATACGTTATTTAGACCGGCCGTAGGCCAAGAACGTTAAGGAAAGGGGAAGGTAGGCAAACTTGGTCCATCGTCGACCACTTCATCGCCTTCCATCAGATGAGATAGTAGGCAAACGTGAGTCAAACAATCTATACTAATATAATAAAGCTGAAGAATTTGTTTGTTTGTTTGAACACGCTAATCTCTGGAACTACCACTCGGATTTGGAAAATTATTTTTATATACGATAGCCACATTCATGAGGAATTCTATAGGCAATACGGGAAATTCCTAAGGGAACGGGAAAAAACGGAATATGCGCGTACGAAGTCGCGGGCAGAAGCTAGTAATAAAATAAACTGACCTTTTTCTTGGCGGCTGCGAGCTGTTCTGCGTTAGATCTTTTGTCTGGTTGGCTTCCAGGCACCCACTGCTGCCCTGGCGAATATAATAGTTATACGGGATCAAACCCAAAACCACACGGCACAATCATAGTCGCACATTTATATCATCCCTTTTACGAGTTACCGAATCAGAAAAACAGAACCCTCAATTTGGGTAAAATATAAATGAGCCCTGGCTGGCATTAAAAAAATATCAATACCTAATTTTTTTTTTATCGCCTACATTAAGCAGTGCTTGCATCAGTCAAGCTCGCTTTACTTTCTCTTAAATTTTTAACTTTCTGTATAAGGTGACTAACATATAAAAGGCCAATAGAAAATTAACTAGTCTCTTGAGTGTGCTAATTTCAAGCTCGATTCGCACATTCTTATATTGCCTTGATTCTAATGATTTTCGGAACAAACGGCTAAGCCACTCCTGTTTCACTATGAATATGTAGTATAAAGATGAGGTAACAAAAGGTTTCCAGCAGGGCGCATGCTGACTTTTGCACACTGACGTGGAATAATTATGCATTTCCCGGAAATGTAAAAGGGATTGTCATTAGGAATGAGTTTGCATTTGTTATTGATTCAAGAGCCGGTTATGATCAATTCCTAATGAATATCCACAAATTAGCAATTTTTGATTTGCAATAGAGGCTAAATATGATACCTAAGTCGCCTTTCAGAGTCACATTGTGGTAAACGGAAATTAAGTAATTGGGTTTATTTTACTGGTTTTATAAACCAGTAAGCCACATTTTTGGGGACTTAATCAGTCTAAAAGCGTCACAATAAATTAACCATCACAACACTACATGTGTAGTAAAAAAGGACGATATAAAAAGGGCCCCCCATAGTCATACACTAATTGACAACACAAACTGTCTACACAAATCATGCAAACCAGTAGATACACACTACGACACTTAATAAACGCTCGAAGCACAAGGCATAAGCAATAATGTGTATGCCATGCAGAAAATGGTACAGTCAACGGGCGTCAGTGATTCACTTGAACTGCGAAAACCGACCTTATTGCCATGATATAGAGGCGCTGTCAATGCCAAATTGTTACTGTAGACGTGCTGTTGACTGTACAATACCAATGTGTATGAAGAATATTCAAATTTATGGGTTGATTTTGAAATAAATGGTAATTAATACTGGATGGAATGTAGAAACCGACATGATCTAAACGCGTAAAAATAACCTGTACTTTTTGCCACCGAAAGGTTTTATTATAAGAATCAAATTTCACTAGAATTTCAAATACATATCTTGTGTCTTATATAGAGTAAGGCTACTTTTCTACCAAAAACTCGCATGCAAGTTTATTTACACTGCGGGGCGCGATAGCATGATTGATCACATTATACTTCGGTAGCCAGCAACGTAATGCGAGTTGCAAGCAGGTGAAAACGCGACCTAGGACCCTGAGATCTCCAGCAGTCTTTTGGCTGAGATGACAATGAATAGTTATGACAATGCTTTTATATAATTTGAGTGTTGTGAACATTATTACCACCAACTTGCGACAAATCCTTCCTTAAGCTTTTGATGAAAATAATGTATGTTAATTATCGTAAAGTCAATATGGGAAATCGAGTTCTAGAAAACAGCTGTTGTTAAACTTTTTTGGAACTCCATGATCCATATTACCGTACTCAGGGTAGTAGAAATATGTTTGTTTGTTTATGAGTGTTTAGCTCAGTCAAATAAGTACCAATCAGTGTTTCAAGTTCAAAACGATTGTCAATGCAATAAGCAATACAATATTTTGTTTCTCATTTCAGGTTCACTCAACAAAAATGGTGTAACTCAGCTAAAAATCTGCTGTACATGGTGTATGGTACTGTTGATATTTTTTTCGTGATTTCAGAGTTGATCCCACAGTTAAAAAAACATGACCATAATGATGAGTCCAAAAGCACTTTTTTGTTGTTTATATTACACCTTGTACAAGTATATATTTCGGCTTATTTGAGTGAGCTAGACGTCGTAAAAGCAAGCACGTCGGGCGTCAGGCAGTACCAGGAGTCGTGTTCTCACGTCGTGCGAGGGCGCGTGCACGGGCGCGTGGCGGCGCAGCGCGGCGTGCTGGTCGTAGTGCGCGCACTCCTCGGCGCGCGTGACGCCGGCCAGGCGGTAGCGGTGCAGCTCGGCCAGGCGCACGCGCAGCTCGCGCTCGCGCCACAGCCCGGCCACGGCGCCGGCCTGCTCGCCGCGCCCGTAGAACTGGGCCGTCCAGCGGACGCGGTCGGTGAACTCCCTGGAATAATCGAAGGTTAACTCAAGTGTGGCCTGGAATCGCGGAATATACTACAATAATGGTATTTGGTGTACAATGAATATTAAAATAAATAACTGGTTTTTAACTTCAAGCAGTTAAGAGAAGAAACCGACCCCAAACACAGGAAAAAAAGAGTAGACAGATGGCTTAAAAAAAGTGAGCTAACATTTCTATTTCCAATTTTATTAAAAAAAGAAACCCTAAACTGTTTGGATATTTTTAAAAGTAGGCCTTCGGTTATTGCAACAATGGTAGATGGTCACTGGTCCTACAAACGTTGATAAACTTTGTTTACCTTTAAATGAACCCTACAGTCATTTATCAAAGTTATTTGAATAGTATAAAACCACTCACTTCTTCTCTTTGGCAAGTTTCCCGAGTGTCTTCTGCTTATTCCTCTGGTTATTGAAGAACACGGAGACAAGTTGATAGTCTCTCACTAAACGCTTCCGTCTCGTTCTCTCTCGAAGTCGCCGCGTGTAGATGTCCACTTGTGATAACTTCAGGGCTGTAAAATAAAGGCATTGTCTATTTTAAGTTCTGAGTACAGTGTGCCTCTTGGCGAAGGCTACCTCTATCAATATCCATTGTTATCCAGTTTTAATAATTACTAGCGGACGTCACGCGGTTTCACCCGCGTAGTTCCCGTTCAGGTGGTAATACGGGGATAAAATATAGCCTATGATACTCGCTGATAATGTAGCTATCCATTGCTGAAAGAATTTTTCAAATCGATCCAGTAGTTTTAAAGTTTATTTATTAAATACATTATTAGTAAAACAAAAGTTGAGCAACAATGTTCTATCTATCTATTGGGGTATGGTTTCCGCACTTAGTCCTGATATTGGACCATTGTGCGTGGGCCATGGCGGCCGTCATTCCAACCAGCCGACCTCCCTCCAGAAGCAGATCAGTCCTCCTAAAGAGTTCAGGGTGTCTGTGAGTGAATTTGGTGTTCCTATCGTTTGTCTACGTATATCGGCGACGCCTGTGCACTCAAGGAGCACGTGTGTTCACAATCACACAACAATGTTGCAGTGACATGTGTCATATTTTTCTGCTATGTGTGTGAAATCTATACTAATATAATAAAGCTAAAGATTTTGTTTGTTTGAACGCGCTAATCTCTGGAACTACCAGTCGAATTTGGAAAATTCCTTTTGTATATGATAGCCACATTCATGAGGAAGGCTATATATAGCCTTATTAGCTATACGGGAACGGGAAAAAACGGGAAGTCGCGGGCCCGGTTTTCAACTAGCAACCCACCCCCGGCTTCGGGTGCAATTTAATATCCAATGGATTTTCCGAAAATTCATTGAAAAAGCCTTGTCCTGTCAAACAAACACAACAATGAAAAATCAGCTGAATCAGTTGAGTTATTTCATATATTATGCAGCAATCAATTTTTATTTAGATATATAAATTGGACATAATGGATCAGTTGCGAGACTTGGGGGGGAGACCTAAGTCTAGCAGTGGACATCTTTCAGCTAGATGATGATGATATAGATTAATACCTCTGGTACAGGCTGAGTTAAACGGTTTGCTTACCAACATCCAACTCATCATCTTCAGGATTCAGGGACAGTGTTGATATCAGCTGCTCTGCTTCATGGTCATGTTCCTGAAAAGAGAGCAGGTAACAGAGATTATTAAATGAAATACTTGATTTTGGAAAACATCTACTTATCGAGGGACCTCATAAGGGTGCTTTTCCACTGAGGCATAAGCGAAAAGAGTGGAGAGTGGTGACATGCAGAAATCGCATAATATTAGTCTAGATGAGAGATACGATTAGGATTTCAGGCAGTGTGATTACCAGGGTTGCAGGATTGCTTAAAAGAGTTACCGCAGCCCTGAAATGCAAAGGGCATTTCTAGGAACATGGCTGGGTTTTAGTCAGTAAGAGTCTGAGACTCTCTCTTGCTCTGCCCAGAGCAGGAGTCATTTGACATTTTCCCATCCATAAAAAAACAAGGCAGTGTGATAAGTTGATATCTACACATCTCCTCTTAACTTTGTTCCTCTCTATCTTAATGGAATATAGCCAAGTTTCATCATAGCCCATACCAGCCTTTACATCTGACTAGGCACTAGAAATTTTAAACTTACTCTTTCAAAATCATCTCTATTTGGCATATAACCAAGTTGAGCAGCTTCATCTGAGGTAACTGCAAGGTGTGGTAGGCGGGATACAGCACTGGGCCCTAGTGGCCCTTCATCTTTGTCTGCTGAATTCAATGTAGGGCGGCTGGAACTCTCTAAGTTGCCCCATGTTGCTCGACCGATGCTACCTTCCAAGTACCTTGTGATATACTCGTCTTTGGCCTCTGAAAGTGTTATTTATTGTTTTTATTATTTGAAGATTGCAACAGCAGTTTTTTTCTTTAGTATCATCAAATAAATGGGAGACAACATACCTTCAGGTGTCCGTGTTTCTATGTGTTTGGCTATATCTTCCCAGTTTCCAAAGCCAAATTGTTCTATAGCGTCTAGTAATCTAACTTCTTCATTTGCAGACCAACTACTTCGTCCTAAAAATATCCCAAACGCTCCTGAGTCCTAAAATAAAATAAAAAAATATTTGTTACAACCAATATGTTTTTGAAATGAATCTAAATGTGACTTATATGTGACGTGACCCAAGGGCTGGCTTTACCTTGGTCAAAGAATAAACATTGCCATACAACGTGGCAATGCCGCAAGTCTTTTGGGTACACTTCCAGTTGACAGCGATGCCGATTATTTTTTTAACGCCATATGTTAGGGTTAATTTAGTTAGGAATTTTATTTTTATTTCTAGTATATATGGTTAGTTATGTATTTATTAAAACAGTTTTTTTTTTTCATCTATGCAAATAAATATATTCAATTGAAAAACTTTTATGTACAAATCACTTACCATGTACTGATATGAGTGGTCATTTTTGTGTGATCCAATTTCAGCGCCAAGAGAAAAACACTGAAATACAATGAAATTGTAAAAACTATGCCCTGACAATTCAAAATTTTGCGCCAAAACTATAAACAAAAATGGCAGCGAAGCTACTTTACCTGCAAACAAATATCAAAGTCGATACATTCCGCGCATTTCACGCGTACACCATTTATTTCTTCTTGGCAATAAGTACAATTATATTTTGCGTATAAATCTGAAAATGACATGATAGTAAATACAATAAAACAAATAACATAAGATGAACGTTGGCAGAGCTAGTTCGCTACTCACCAGCCATTTTTTTTTTTGACAACTGCCTTTTCTAGCCATAGACAATTAACTCTATCTTTGACATATTTATGCTAGTGTGGCCAGCGAATTAAGAAAATATTTCGAAAAACCAAAACATGTAACACCGGGAAACACAGATTGACAGATCACGCTTTTATCATACTCCTGCGCTTTGAACTCCATCTTGCGCTTTCCTCATTTACAATTGGGTTTTCCATAATTCATTATTATGACGCAAAAGCGTTAACATGCCTGTTACAAAATTAAAACTATTTGCTGTTGTGGGTATCTAAGGAAATCACACTCGAATTTACTTGATGACTACTTGCAGCGACTGAGTAGCGGTAGCGATAAAATCGTCGCGAAGTTGTCACTGGTCTTATGCTTTCCACCGTATCCACGATTATACGCCTTCTTTAGTATTCTGCGCATATCTTTACAATCGCCTAACCGCGGCAAATTAGAGATCGCCCAAAAGCGAAACGGTAGATGTAGATCGTTAGTTTATTTTTTATTTTGTTATTTACTTCTAAGGGAAGGCTAGTCTTTGACCATATTGCCTTGTCTTACGTTTTTCTTGTGTTTTGTGGTAACAAATAAATCGATTTGGCCTGCAACCCAGTTTCGAGTGAGGTAGTCAATACTACAATAAAATTCTCAGCTCCATTTCACGAGATCGCGCCTGTTTCAATTATTTCAGAAATTTTCCAGATGCTTGGACACTTAAGACGCAAAACTACACCAATTTATAACACAATATTGACTAGGAAGCAATTTACGAATCTTAAACGGCCGCTAAGCTTCACTCGACAAAATCCCGCCAAAAACTCCCGGTACCTAGTTCGTCAGTTCGTTAGTTTAGCGATGTAGCTCAGCTCTAATCTACGCAGTCTGTCCTGTCTGTGGTTCTTAAAAATAAATGTCAAATCAATCAGAATCGAACAATACAATTCGTTGCTATTTGATTACATTTCGCTAGAATTTCAACGTTCATCTTTCAATATTAGAAATCTCGTGTTTAATGGACACCAGTATAAACTGCTAACTTCATTTAGATTTCGTATTTCGGGTATAAAGCACAATGTGCTGCGTACTGTGATGTGTTTTGAACTTTACTGTGCAATCCGCCTTGGACCATGAAATCCAGCAAAAGAAGGCTCCAGGCCCTCACGGAAGGATCCGATGGGATGCCTAATTACTTAAAAATGGAAGATTCTGAAACATCAATCCCGCCCGTATTTAGGCATCGGTTGCATGAGTTGTTTTCTCAAATTGAAAAAGAATTTGACCTTCTGTATACTGAAAATTTGAACCGTGAGTATAAATCAAGAATAATATTTTGGTTAAGAATAGTTATTTTGGTTGATTCATTGTTTAATAAAAACTTTAAACTGCTTAGTGCGGAGTGCCAAAGTATTGACAAACAATTCATCATAACAAGCGCAACAACCACTGTAGGAACTGTTAAAACAATGTCAGTAAGATGTGATTGTTTTTATACTGAATACATATAAAACTAGATACATATTATTTATTTTTATTATTGTTGTCTGTGTAAACACGACACATTTGTGCCTAATGCCTATTTGTTCTGAAACAGCAAGAGACCATTTGGGAACTTGCTTGACCTCTGTAAACAAACTAGATTCATATCATCATGTTGAGCCTTTGGTTTGTTTGATCCGACATTGTTAAGCTGTGTTTTATTTTCCCATAAACAAAATGTCTGGGATAGTGTTAGTATTTACTTTTAAAATACAGCTGTTTTCCAGGTATCAGGTCCCAATCACTTTTATTTAAGTCGGGTGCTGATTTTTATGTATGTTTTACAGAATATTGTTTAATAAATAGTAAAGTATAAAAATAATTAAATAATATTAAAACAACTGGTTAGGCCTCTTACACATTATGCCGTAGCGGCAGCGGCACCGTCGCCACCGCGGCGCCGCTGCGATAGTCTGCCTTAGATTTATATGGAGCTTTACATACGACGCCGCGGCGGCGACGGCGAGTCTTTATGCCGCGGCGGCAGCGGCGAGCGGTGCCGTAGTTTTCAACTAATGTACGAGTTTAGCTAGTCGCTTACACACGGAGAGGAAGTACGTCGCGCGCGGTGCCTGTCAAAGAGTATTTATCAGAATGGACATACCTGAATTTATCAAGAACATCGATAATTTAATCTCACTGGTTCGTGAAAGGCCAGTCTTGTGGGATAAATCTTTAGAAGAGTTTAAATATAAGAACATTTCGAATGCAGCATGGAAAGATATTTGCATTATATTGTATTCCGAATTCGACGCGCTCAGTGATAAAGACAAGGATATGTTTGGTAAGATTTATTTATTTATCCACTTATTGTTTGTATTACAATTAGATAGGTTATTATTAAATACAGGTACATAATAACAGATTTAATAGGTATTAAATTACTTTTAATTGCCAAGATAATGCCCCTTCTTCGCTCATAAAATAATCTGAGAACATATCACATATTGCATTGGCTGCTGGAACTGTTCTTACAGCTTGTGATTGTGTAATGTCTGTGATCATGTCTTCATGATCTACAATCGCCATTGATTCCCTAGAATTACCTCCATCTCTGGATCTGACGAAATTATGCAAAACGCAGCAAAATTTAACAATGTCGATTGATAAGTCCGTTTTCACGTTCAAGGGTCGATGGAAAATTCTCCATTTATTTGATAATAAACCAAAGGCACATTCTACGTACCGCCTGGCTCTTGAGAGGCGATAATTAAATACACGTTTTGCTGTAGGCAAGTTCTTTCCACTATATGGACGCATGATATATGAACTTAAACCAAAAGCCTCGTCAGCAATGAAAACATAAGGCATATCTACACTTCGAGTGCTTGATATTGGTTCTGGGTGCGGTAGTTGTATCTGGTTTTGTTCTAGATGCTCAAATAATGAAGAATTTTGAAAAATCGTTGAGTCACACTCTTTTCCATACGCACCCACGTCTATATAAATAAACTTGTAGTCTGCGTCAACTACAGCAAACAATACTATAGAGAAAAACTCTTTGTAGTTGAAAAAAAGCGACCCACTATTGTTTGGTTTAATCATTCTGATATGTTTGCCATCCATGGCGCCAATGCAGTGAGGGAAGTTAGCTTTGTACTCGTACTGCTTTGCGATTTCTTTTAATCTCTCTTCTGATAATTCTGGAATACATTCTTGTGATAGTTCATTCCAAACCACTTACATGTGCGTCTTACTATTTGAGATATTGTAGATATTCCAAGCTTAAAATTTTCGTGCAGATCAGTAAATGTATGTCCCTTAGCCAAATATCTGAAAAACAAAAAAGTATAATCTAGAGTGACTATTATTTTTTCAGGTAAAGCTGTCTTTAGTAAATGGAAGAATGTGAAGGACAATTTTTTTAAATACCTAACAAAGATTAAAACAAAGAAATCGGGATCAGCTGCAAGTGCTACCAAAAAATATCATTTGTTTGAACAATTATCTTTCTTGAAAAAAATTGCACCATCTGAGACACAATCGAGTATTCCAACAACTCAAAATCAAGAAGAATCATCTCAACAGCCACTTGAGGAATCTCCTACTCCTACTACTAATGCACAGCAAGCTGAACCGAGTACTTCAAAGACCTCAAATCGCAAACGCAAAGCAGATGAGTTCGAAACCGAAGTTTTGAATATTTAAAAAAAAGAATAGACATTTATCTTTTTTTAAAAGTATTTTGCCAAGCCTAGAAAAATTTAATGACCAACAAGTGTTGCAGTTTCAGAGTAGAGTTGCAAATTGTAACCGAAATTCAGTACCCTACAGCAGTATGGCAAAATACACCTAATTACGGATATCAGACTGGATATACAACGACATACGATAATTATCAGAACACGTCTTCTACGAGTACTCTATCGCAGATCGCATCACCAATGTCTAACGAAACGTTACCCGAATTTAATTAATATTAGCCCTTCTACTTAAACTTTGTGCCTTAATGTAAATTATATAAAACTTGATTGTATTTGTAGTTTTTTTTTTACTTACGTTAATGTCACCATTAACATTTCAGGAGGTGAAATGCATTCCCTCATATTCGTACTATTCTTCTGCAAACCGTTGTGAACGCGTCCTAATAGTTGGTCGAATGTATCAATACTCATACGAAAACTACTGCGGAATTTCTTAGGATTTCTTCTCAAACTCTCATAATCACAATAAAACTTTCCGTTACTTTTTCTGGAAGATATAAAGGGATGTATCCAAAAGTTCTTGTTTTTCTCTTTTTACGACGACGACGCAGAACACAAAGCGCAATAACCACGGTACTATCCATTCTGTCCGACGGATCGCGCGTGACTAGTCTTATATTTGCGCCGCGTAGCCCGCGGTGTCGCTGGTTCTGCGGTGAAACGCCGCAGCTCCTGCGGCACCGCGGCGGCCAAAAACTTGCCGCCGCGGTGTCGTGTGAAAACACCCTTAGTCATTGTAATAGTCTAAGAGCTGGTTGCGACCTCGAGTGAGGTTCTAATCACGAGGCTGCAATTTGGGGATAGTAAAAATTGCTGTTTATTCAGTCTTAGGGCTTTTTTCGTGAAACGACCATCCTGCACACACCATCAGGAACTGGTGCCTTGAAAGGTTGGAAGCTTCTGATGGCCCACTAGAGCTTTTTCCAGTGTAATCATCTTCTTTGCACGGTTCACTGTTTCACTGTTCACATGTTTCACCAAAACACCATTGACAATATTTTAGTTTATAACCAACGTTTCATATACTATTTATTTCGATCAGATTTACAGCAATTTGTTTCTGTCACTAAATATTGTAGCACAACATTATTGACTTTTTAAAACAAAATTTGAATGGCAAAATTTATTGACAATATTTGAAAATGCTATTTTGTGTATTGGTGGCTTTAGAAATCAATCCAGCTCGCATTATTAATTAAAATATCTTAAAAAATCATTAGATTAATTGTTTGTTCATGCAAATATATAAAGCGTTTTTATTTGAAACATTGTTTTATGAGAAAAAATTAATAAAAAATTAATTGTTTGTCAAATAATACATTATTTAAAAAAATATATGTTTGAGTTTATACTTATGTGTTATTTGGTAAAATGTTTGTTGTATACTGATGCAATGACAAATCATGTTTTTGCCAATTGTTGCTTGTGAAGTAAAAATTTGTAAATTAATTAATTTTTGGTAAATTGACAGGACACCTCTATGCATAAAGCCAATCTTCTTCTGTTCTGTATGGTGTCAGACTTAAAGAATAGCACCATCCTACTATCACTTCCTGTGGGTGTCGTAAGAGGTGACATTCTCTGCGCATTGCAACAGCTACACTGCAATCACCAACCAGCCTGCCGAGTTTTGCGATTATGGCATACCCGAGTCGAGGTTTGCCATAATCGTCACGCTTAGTACGCATAATCGCACATTTGGGGGAGCCATATGTCCAGTAGTGGACGTCCTTCGGCTGATATGATGATGATGATTCATCTTATGGTGTTTGGATAATGTCCAGCCATTGTGTTACCTGTGCGAATACGCATCCAGGCAAGTGAGTTTCTACTAGCTGAAAGAAAGAAAGTAAGAGTAGGTCTTCTGGATCTGATGCATTTTTTGTAGCTGGATTTGGCCAAGTAGTAAGCATCCCAGCCCTCATCCCTACATGTGTTCACTGCTCTGTTAAGAGCCTTTCTTACCGAGTTTGTGCTCCAGTTCCGTACCCCACCAAGGTTGTTTACCCGGTGTGTCGCTCAGAATCGTTACCGGGTAGGCGGTTTGGTAGCTGTTTATCAGTGATTCAAGTTGTATTACTTGCGCATCGATCTGTGTCGTGTCCCCAATAGTCATCAAATCGACGGGTGGCGCAAGTCTTGAGTCAAGGCTGCGTATGTATGCCGCTATATGTGGGTTGCGCGGATCACGCCCAGGTTGTTTAGGTGGTATACAGACCTGGATATCGAAGCGGACCTGTGGTCTGAGCTGGAAGCCACGTTGGATACCTGCTGCCTCCATTGCCAGAGTGAGGTCTATGATTGTGCGACTGCGTCTGGTTACGAAGGTTGGTTCCGAGCTTATCGTCTTGAGGGGCGGTTCCTCCGCCTTAGGCATGTAAACTGAGGCGAAGACGATCGCCATCACTTGCGCCACGCTGTATAATCAGCCTAGCTGCAGAGATATCTCTGCAACAGAAGTTGTTTAAGAGCTGTGCTTTAAGGTGACCTGTGACATAGAATGCACGATCTAGGATGATTATGGTACGTAGTAACAAGGAGCTTACCGAGACTAGGATGAAATTAATGTGTTACTACTGTCATTTCAATATTTTCAATAGGGAAAATAACAATCTAAAATATATTTTTTCCTATTGTATGGAAGCGCTCAGTGAACCAAAATAAATTAATACTCATTTACAAGCTCAAAGTAGTAGTATCATTGTTTGTCAAAACTAATATGATTTACTATATCATTTATCAAATAAATCTCTCAGAATAAAGAAATATATATCTTCAACAATATAAATGCATGTAAAAATTTTCGGAAGTACTAAAAACTTTTTTTTTTCGATTGTGTGATTAGCGAAAAATGCCCCTTATCTTATCAACCCACCTCCTTTGATGATAACTAAAACTTCATCAATGGATTTTTTCACTAAACCAGGTAATGTTTAAAAATCAAAAAACATTTTATTAAGAATGAGCTTGTTCCTTTAGTTTTCCATATTTCCCAGAATTACATCCTCATTAGTGTCACTGTTGAATGGTGTAATAATGCAGTATAGTATGTGATTTTTTTCCATGCACCCTTCAAAAATTCAGTACATCTAGAAATTACTTTTACACAATCATACTAAGATTTAAAAAATTCTTTAATAGATAGAAATCTACACTTTGAGTGTTATAAGCTGGAATAGGAAGAATGGAAAGTACCTCCTCTGAAATCTCATAATAGTAACTGATGTGCCTCAGCAGGGGGGCCTGGGTTCAATTTCTAAATCGTGTGTAAAGTATAATAAGGTATTTCCATTAGGGTTTCTCTGTGATAGCGCAGAGTTTGGAAGATGGTGGTGTGCCCCATGCCTCAGAAAGCATGTTAAGCTATTGGTCCTGCTCCAGATCTCTTCTCAGTTTGTGTTGGAATGCCATTGGTCTATGAGAGTGATGGAAGAAGGAGAGAGTGTAAAGTACATGTGTGCACTTTAATATTTCCGTACTGGTGGCTTGTCTCTATTGAGATTGGCCAGAATAGCAAAAATCAGTAAGGAAGACTATTATGCTACTGTTTTGAAGTTAGGGTAAATACTTTACCTATTCCGATCCCTGGTCATAGGCTATTTTACCAGAGAAACTCTTCCCTATGGGGTAGGCCACAGTAGTGAAACCATTTGGAAAAGCTAGTAGGTACTGTATATTAGTGGAGCAATGGCATGGTTGATAAAATGGCTGCTGTGCTTCGTGTTGTTGGTTCTATTTCTACATGGAACAAATATTATTCCGTGTCTGGCTGTTAGTGTGTGAGTTAAAATGTTTGTATACATACTCTTGATACACAACTTATTCCTAGTGTGGGACAACATTTAAGAAAACAAATAGCGGCAATTATTATGGATTGATCAATGTGTGCATTTTTTGTTTCCAGTTCAAGAGAAAATAGATATCCTGAGTGAAAAATTGGAACGTGAAAGCTATGTGGGAGACAAACAAAATCTGAAAGAAGACTATATTGAATTTGATGTTGCAGGGAAAAACTCAAAAGTGAAATGTTAGTAGCATGACTCAAACGAATTAGCCTTGAATACAATTTAATGATTTTGAAAAAAATAATTAACCCTCTTTTTGAATGATTTTCAATGCCCAAGCAAGGTACACTAATAAGTAAAACAATGCCCATTGAGAATGAATATTCTCCTCCGTGACACCACCCCCAGTGTTCCTCCCTTAACATATTTCAGCAATAATAAGTATTTTAAATAAATTCACAGTAACTCAAAGCAACTCCCAGAAAGTGAAGGCAAGTCACAAACTGCGGGTGCAGACCAGCAAGATAGTGTCAAGCTTCAAGGCCCCGACTTATAACTGTCAGTTAGTGAGGGAGTTCACTGGACACAAGGATGGTATCTGGGATGTGACCTCAGCTCGCCCTGGACAAGCACTTATTGGAACAGCATCTGCAGGTATTTATTTACTATGCCTACTGATCAAAATCTAATACTGGCATTCAACTGCTTCCGGTTACAGACAGCTTACACTGAGACGCGCTGTGACGCTGCGTCTACTTTTTAGGTTTCCGTAGTCAACAAGGGACCCTTATAGTTTCGCCATGACCGTCTGTCCGTCTGTCTGTTCGCGATTTAGCTCAGAGACGCTTAGCACTAGAAAATTTAAATTAGGTATGGGTATAGATATTAAGCACGCCGAATAAAGTGGTAGGTACACGTAAAGTGGCGATGAATTTTTGTTATCGTGTATCCCATGGTGTGGGGTGTCGTTAGATAGGTCAAAAATATTGAGGGTGTCCGAAAACCATTTTTCCATCCAAGCATTCGTTTGCGAAACATTAAGCTTTAAAGTGCTGAATTTTGTTAGAGTCAAGTGTGTGTGTGTGTCCCCTCTGCCAAATAAACGGTTGTTCATAGGATCAAATAAAAAGCACCATTCTAAGTCGGCAATTGTCACGTGTAACTACGGAACCCTACACTGCGCGTGGCACGACACGCACTTGGCTGGTTTTAAGATAGCGAGGCAATAAGTATTGAACTTTATTCACTAAAAAAAAAGGTTAACATTTCAATGAGAGACTGAGTACCTACTCACCTCGGAGTCGGGACGCGTCACTAGAAGGGGACTCTATAATTATTGGGAGAAAAGACTTTAAAAAGATTATGTTAACTTACTGATTAATATCATGCAGTAATTCAATGAATACGATAAAATGATATTTTTCTTATATGAGAGCGGCCATCTAGATGATTTGTTTGATGATGATAGTAGGTACCTACCTACTATCATCATCAAACAAATCTTCTAGATGGCCGCTCTCGATACTTAATAATTACTAAAATAATTACTTGATAATTACTTATTTTTCATAGGGTAGTGATAGATAGGTATCTATCACTACCCTATGAAAAATAAGTAATTTCTAAAATAATAATACTAAAATAATTACTTATTTTTCATAGGGTAGTGAAAGATACCTATCTATCACTACCCTATGAAAAATAAGTAATTTCTAAAATAATAATACTAAAATAATTACTTATTTTTCATAGGGTAGTGAAAGATACCTATCTATCACTACCCTATGAAAAATAAGTAATTTCTAAAATAATAATACTAAAATAATTACTTATTTTTCATAGGGTAGTGAAAGATACCTATCTATCACTACCCTATGAAAAATAAGTAATTTCTAAAGGCACAGTCCTAATCAAATGACACCCACACTCTTAATCATTTTGCATAGGTATTTTGATACTTAATGTTTCTTTGGGAACAAAGTTTAAAAAATAAAACATTCAAAGCTTTATTGGTTTTGTTTTACCCGTGAGGAAACTTCACTGCAAAAATATGTGTATGAAAAAATGACTCAATTAGCTTTTGCCTGCGACTTCGTACGCGCATATCCCGTTCCTGTATAGCATTCCTCATGAATGTGGCTATCATATACAAAAGGATTTTCCAAATCCGACTGCTAGTTCCATCGATTAGCGCGTTCAGCTTCAGCTTTATTATTAGTATAGATGTCACCGGAAAATTACAGACTCCGGAAGAATGTAATAAATCTTTATTTGTTTATAATTTCTTGATATGTTATGAAAAAAATCGTTTTTTAAACAATAAATCCCATCCAAATTCAATAGTTTCCTATATATCCGTGCCTTATTCAGAAAAACATGTTTACAATCTTACGGCGCTTGTAATTTTCCGGTGACATAGATATAACCTTTAAAAGTGGAGTGGCATGCAATTTCCAACTCAGGTTTATTCGAATCCTAGTTTCCAATAAAATTGAGTTTATTTCCACCTTAACAAATGTTTGGAAACTGAATTGCGAACACAGTTTAGACGCCCTAAATGTTCACTATTTAAAAATTTCTTGTAGATCATACAGCATGCGTGTGGAGTGTCGAGTGGGGTAAATGCCTCCTTCAATACACGGGGCACTCGGGCTCCGTGAACTCCATCAGGTTCCACCCCACCAGGGACATCGCGCTCACTAGCAGTGGGGACAACACAGCCCATGTGTGGCAAGCTGCCGTCAACTGGGATCTACCGGTTAGTATAATATTGCACTTAATTTGAAAATAACGTAGTTATAACTATAGATAATTTGCGGGGTTAGAGCAATTTTACGTCATTATCAAAAAGTTATTTGAAAGGTTTTTTTATTGATTGGTTATGATTTCCCTCACTTTACATAATGTACTCAACGTCACCATCAAACTAATAATATGATATAAGACATTATTAGAAACAAGAGATAGAGAAATATCGAATTAAATTAACTGATACCTTCACAAGCACATACCAGACGAGTATCAATATCAAATCATGATATTATATGAAGAATACCTGCTTTATCTGGTTGAAGTATGGGGCAGTGCGGCCAAAACAAAGCTAGATAATCTCCAGGTTGCACAAAACAAATTAATAAAAATGATTTTTAACTATCCATATTTAACATCAACAAGCACAGTGTATGAAGAAACAAAAATAATGAACATTAGACAGCTATATATTTACAACACTTGTATTTTTATCCGGAAAGCTCTCAACAAAAGTATACAGACAAATCTGTCGTTTACTAAAGTCAAGCAAGTAACCGAACGTAGTACACGTCGAGCTAGGTTACTTATCTTGCCAAAAATGAGAACTAAGTTCGGTAAGAAAAATTTAACATTTGAAGGAGCACAGTTGTACAACAATATACCGTCATGCATAAAAAATGTACACTCATTCAATGCATTTAAGAAGGAATTAGCCCAATATTTAATAAATAAATAATAACGAAATAAATAATTACACATATGGGAATGCATTGGATGAGTGAAATACTCAATATTTATTTTATTAACGAACTCAATATACCTAGCATAAGGTAAACATTGTTCTCATGTAAGTGACTTTGTGTCTTTTTTGAGAATAAAAATATCTTTAAACGTAAAAATATTGAGATAGTTTTCTATGCCTCTCACATTTCAAGTCTCATCCAAAACATAGCGCGCGCTTACATTTACTCATTGATTCCAATTTCAAACATGTAGCGTGGCCAATCCTCTGAGGAAGAACTGGAAGGAGGTGGCGAGGAAAGTCTGGGCGAAGGTGGAGACAGACCAGAAATGCTGCGTACCCCGCTGACGGAACTGGGCAGCCATCAGGGTGTCGTGGTAGCCGCTGATTGGCTGACAGGCGGAGACCACGTCATCACCGCTTCCTGGGACCGCACCGCCAACCTGTATGACGTGGAAACTGGGGAGTGTTTGCAAGTTCTTACAGGTATGGAATATTATTTTCTGGAAATTTTGGGTAATGTTTTGTGTCGACTTATTTAAACAACGGCTTTTAAATATACAACGGATTAAGCGCAATACCTCAGACACCCCAATTAGAAAATTAAATTATAATTTGTCTTAAACAACTTCCGTAAGCCGAGCTATGAGCGGACTACAAATTATGTCGTGTGTTTAAGTTGGCTTTATTGCTCTGAGTTAAGGTTTCAATTTCCTTGAATTAAGGATTGTATTAACTTGTCATGACACGGTGCTTCTAATTTAAATTATTTTAAAGATTTTTCCGTCAAAAATTAACACCTATTTTTAATGACGGAAATCGATTCAGAAGCCGATTCTGAACCAACTTTCATGAATTGCGTTTATTCTGTTACACGTTGTATAAAATATTTTTTAAGACAATTTGTGTTTGGTATTTCCTAACTGAGAACTTTAAGAAGAAACACCAAAACAAATAGAGATACTTTCAGTAGTATTTTGTCGTCCTGCGATGTAATTATCTCGGTATTCATAATACTAAAATTGACAAATTGGTTCCGTAGAATAAGCTTATATAGCTCTAAACCTGCATATTTATTGGGAACATTGTTGCAGCAACATGTTTTTACGTTGCAGTATGTGTTGCAAGCAACAGGTTACCAGCAAAAGTCGCCAACTAGATTTGTCGTTACGGGAAACCACTCACGCTTACCCATCTCAAAGGGCGGGCCATCTTGTATTTGGGTGCAGTAGGATATCTTCTAACCAGAATATTGAACTATGTTAGGTCACGACCACGAACTGACGCATGCGTCTGCGCACCACGCGTCTCGCCTCGTGGTGACAGCGTCACGGGACACCACCTTCCGTCTGTGGGACTTCCGCGAGCCAATACACTCCGTTTCCGTCTTTCAAGGACATACTGAGTAAGTTCATCATGAACGTCGTCACGTCATACATAAACTTATGGCCAGAGATCCGACAAACTTTTCTAGCAATTATCCGCCATAATCTGTGTTACCTGACTTTTAGGCAAGTGTACTCTATCGTCAACCACAACATCGCTTTCCATCAGGTGAGGCTGCGCTCAAACACGAGCCTATAAAAAAATACACGGACCAGAACATACTCTTCCACTTTACCAGCGCTTTTGAGCATTTAATGAATGCCTCCGACGCACGACGTTGCAATAAACCCGCCTACTGGGCTCAGAGTTAACCATTGACTCGGAAAGAAGAGGAATTATTATTTACCCAAATATAAAATCAAAAATTGGTTATTTTAGAGGGCAGTTCCAGGATTACTTAGTTAAATCACACTAATTTACTACAAAGATTATGATTAATCGTTGTAACCAGAAGCAAAATAAAAATTATGTTCATAGTTGAAAAGTGTCACGCTGTTTGCTTGCACGCTCACCATATACATAGGTCTAGTTGGCCTTCTTATAATAATCCAGTCGTCATTTGTGTCGTCATTACAGACCCCTTATACAGTTTGTTATGTTATTCAGGAGTGTCACATCAGCGGTATTCACACGGGAAGACAAAGTTGTGTCCGGATCTGACGACCGTTCCGTCAAGGTAAAAAAGATTATGCATATTATTATAACTTTTTTTTTAAGGATGGGAAATCATCAAATGACTTCTTCCGCTCTGGATGGAGCAGAAGGGCGTGTCAGGCTCTTACTGACTAAAACCCATCCGTGTTCCTTCTAAAGCCCTTTGCTTTCCAGGGCCGCGGTGACTCTTTCGAACAAAACCGCAACCCTGGCAGGATATTATTATACCTAAGAAACTATTTTTTTTTGTTGTTAAATGTGGTTTTCCTCACATTGCATCTACATGGCGGCTGAGTTGGATGGCTTTTTATCCTAGCTGGGCTAACATGCTCATATTAGAGAGGCTGAGGCTTACAAAACGTGTTGGCTTTAAACGTTTCGATAAAGTTGAATAACTTATTTTTGGTGCAATAAAGAGCTAGTAGCTGGATGACCGTAAACGTATTCTAAAAACGAAACCTAGCTAGATCGATTTATCGCCCCCGAAACCATCTGCATACTAAATTTCATGAAAATCGTTGGAGCCGTTTCCGAGATTCAGATTATATATACAAACTAGCTTCCGCCCGCGGCTTCGCCCGCGTGAAATTAGTTTTTGTCAATTCTGGTTCCTTATGTCTAAGAGACTCTTACAGGGGCCAGCCTCACGTTGTGTGCAAAAATATTTTTAAATTACCTATTTTAAAACATTTTTGTACACAACGTTTGCTGTTTTGTTATCATTTGTTAAAATGTGGAGATTGTTTGGACTCGACACTCGCGAGCAGGCCACGTAAAGTTGGCCATGCGAAAAACAGTTTTTCTCTAAATGGACACCCGCTACTTTAAGTGTTTGCCCTTGCGCTTTGTTAATGGTCATTGCGAAGGCTGGTTTGAGGGGAAACTGGATTCTTTTAAACTGAAACGGTAAATCTGTAGGGATCATNATTTCAACCCCTATTTCAACCCCTTCATCCCTTTTTTTTAAATAAAAAGTAGCCTATGTTTTGTCTCAGAGTCTAAAGATTGTCTGTACCAAATTTCATCAAAATCGGTTGCGGGGTTTAAGCGGGAAAGCGTAACAGACAGACAGACAGACAGACAGAGTTACTTTCGCATTTATAATATTAGTTGGGATATACAAGAATTGCTCGTTATATTTTTTGAACAATAATTTGTTATCAATCCTAGGTATGGGACGTCCGCAACATGCGGTCGGCACTAGCCACGATCAGGTCAGACTCGTCAGTGAACCGCGTGGGCGTGAGCGGTAATGGTCTGATCGCAATCCCGCACGACAACCGGCAGGTGCGCCTGTTCGACCTGCAGGGGCAGAGGCTCGCCCGCCTGCCGCGCTCTAGCCGACAGGTGATATGCACTTACTTTATTTTATTTAAACTAGCAACCGCCTCGGCTTCGCACGGGTAGGAGAGCTACAACCAGGTAAGACTTCTCAGTGAATCGCGTGGCCCATGGGGTGATCGGCAACGTTCTGACCGAAATCTTGTACGACTTTTAAGCTCAACTGGATATTGCAAACGGAAGAGTTGGTGCTTCTTTATTTTTTTACGTGAAGTACTCTTCCTGTAGAATACTATCCCGTCGACTATTCCTTTCAAATTTATAGATTTGTCTATGAAATTGAACTTGAAGTGAAATTTGCATCATTTTTTTACCTTGTTTTTGAGATGTTTGATTTTGACCATGAATATATTCTCGACCTTAGATAATTGATAAAAGATTGACTTGATAAAAGTAATATTTGCACGACTTTTACCATATTTTTGACCTTGGAAGTGTTTCTGACCTGACCTTCACATGTTTGACCTTGAAATTGAAGATGACCTTGACCATAATTTTGATTAAAAACTAATATAGACCCGCCACGTAATCTTCCCCACCCTTAATACTCCCAGTGTCAAACCAATCCCGAATGAAACTTGGCATTTTTTTTTTAAATAGCCTTAACGGACTGAGAAACCGCCGATGGAAACCTCAGATTCCGAGCATTAATTAAGTATTTTGACTTAAGTACTTGTTGAACCCTGCTTTAATGCGAAATTTTGACAGGTTTTCAGGCTAAATTAGAGTTGGAAAAATACTCAACTTCAAATGCTTAATTAAAAAACTGGCGGTAAACCATTTTCATACGAGCAAAATGTTCACAAACACGTATTTAACCGCAGGGACACCGTCGCATGGTAACATCAGTAGCCTGGGCCGACGACATATCGTCCAACATAAACTTCTTCAGCTGCGGCTTCGACCGACGCATCCTGGGCTGGTCCATCCAGCCCTCCAAGGAGACCTAAGCACTAAGACTTTACAGGTATATGTCCGTTCATTTACAAGTTCTTTGTTCTTTAGTGTGACTGTATCAATCGCGATACTATCGCCCGGTGTCTAGAAAGAAATTATCACGAAAGCCAAGTGATGTGAATTACTGTTGTAAATTCATTCAACCAATCACAGCTTTTATCACTAGGGATTGCAATCTAGCACTTATTTCTATCCAGCAGGATTTTTGCTGTATTGACTTTAATCCAGCGGGATCCTCCTCTACTGGATTGCAAACCCTAGCAGTCACTTTATTCTTGCGCTAATTCTCGTCCTAGAAACTGGGCCTATATCACATTGTTATTATTATATTTAAAAAAAAATGTACATTCTACGCATGGTTTTAGTCTTAAAATTCACCTAGAAATAAAGGACAAAATTGTGTGTCAATGATTGGATCGCCACTCACGATAAAAATTATTAATTTGTCATGTTTTATTTGTTACATCAATAAGTGAAAATATAATATTGGATAATGATATAAGAAAATGTTGTGGTACCTAATGCAAACAGTTTTTATTGTACTAAGAAAAAAAATACAGCATTTGAGTAAAAACAACTGTGTATTGTGCAACCAGCATTTATTTTATTTACCTGTAAAGAATAAAAGTCCATAATTTCAATTTGACAAATAAAAAAACATTTGTAATTTATCAAAGGATAGTTTGATTCTGATTCATCATCTAAAACTGTAATCTAAAGTTGAAATGTATGTTTGCTTTCACATGTTAAATGTATCTTTTTCCTGTTCACTATCGTGAAACTGTTGTTTATGATATGTTTAATGTTCACTTCCTTAACTGTTTACTAAGTTGATTGAGTATTGTTGCAATCTGCGTGTTTAATTTGCTTTTAACTCTTGACTATAATATGAGGATAATATGAACCATAGAAAGAAACAAGTCATGTTTAACCTGAAGTGACGAAGTTTTCAAACTGAATACCTTCACTACATATAAATTGTATAATGGTTAAAAATATCACGCCTGAATTCTCAAAGTTATGCAGAGATGTACCTATAGTACACACACATCTACGTTTAGGTGTGCGTATTTCCATCAAACGGGCATCAACGCCTGGGAATGGGATCGACTTGGGCTCATTTTTCTGAACATTGATTACCAATCCAAGGGTTATTCATTCTATACCAATAACTATTATAAAATTTCAAGTAGCTTCCTTCAGGCTTTCTTAAGAGCGTTAAACACAAAAAGGCACAAAAAATACTAGTCTTAAGTAGGATATCATTACTGCTGTAATTGTTGGGTTTTAGTACTTTATAATAAATTCTTAATTAAATTCATCATCCAGTTTCCATACATGTCTGGTCCAAATGTGAAATAAAAAAGTGTTTTATTCTGATGGAAATTGTCCTTCTTAGCATTTCTTATTATGCCACCTAAGCTGTATCACCACTGTACTTGGTTTTATTTTAGTTCATAAACTTAGTCTTACATTTTTTCTGCCAGCACTTTCGGATTTGGACCATCAACAATGATGTCCTTTATTGCAGTACCCAGGTGTTAATATGGCACATCTAGCTTTAGAAAGAGACAATTACATATAGGTACGACAGAGAAAATTTTACAAAGACAAAGCCTTTTCTAAATCTTGTGCCATTTTAACTGCTGTGTACTGTACAAGGATTGTTGATATAGGTACTGTAAAAATTATATATAAACTTAAATAGGGGGGGGGGGGATTAGGATGTTTATTATTTTAAATGCAGCAAATGTGGCTGTCTTTATGGTTTCAATAAATGCATGAATTTCTCTTTCTTTCGTGGTCAGGGAGCTAACTTAGGTGAAAGGTATAATCAACAAAGTTGGCGGTTGACCAAATTTCACCCTTATGTCCCAGAATGCAAAATGGTCAACTGTAAACATTGCTGACTGTATCTTCGTTTTATTGGTGGAGTGGGTAATAAACATTTACAATTATGCGCTTTTTTGTGCAAGGGAATGTAGTTACTACATATTTATTGCATTAACAAGTTTATAAAATCACAAAAAAGTTGACAAAAAGTTGCCCCAGCTTTTCACTGGTTAAAACTTGAATTGAGATTAGAAAAGTGAAAATGAATTTAAAAGTAATGCGACATATCTTTAGGTATACTGTGCTAACGTCATAAAGGCCTACCCACTAGTCAACAATTAAATCACAAACTGAACCAAAGACATACAAATGATTAATAAATGATAAAACCAACCTATTATTACCACTGCTGTGACCTCACTCAAATCTGTCTAATATATATATATATATATAATATATATCTCACTTATTAATATATTATAGAAAAAGCGGTAATGTCAAATTGAAATGTATATGTCACCGGAAAATTGCAGACTCCGTAAGATTGTAATAAATCTTTATTAAATTATAATTTTTCGATATATTATGAAATCTTACGGCGTATGCAATTTTCGGGTGACATATACATTTCAATTTGACATTACCGCTTTTTTTCATTACGCCATAGATATCTCCATTTGAAAAAAATATCCTTTATGGAAGTGCGCATGAATAATAAATATCAGTATAATATCTATGGTATACTAAAAATAACGTGGTATATAAATGGTATACTAATAATTTGTAAAAATAACGAGTTATGATACGTGTCATGCTTAACCTGTAGCGCAAAATGTAACATGACAATACCTGTACTGTACATAAATCAAAATTACATGAACTAAAAGTATATCACTGTAAAGTGTCATTCACACTATCCATGAAAGTCTACTTCAAATTGTGAATGGCCAGTAATGTAAATAAGAAATTGTAATATTTAAATTATTTTTCCATTTTTAATTAGAAATGATTAAGTTTCTTTGTTATAAGCTCCTACGTATATTATAATGTAATTGTGGTTGTGCCAAAATCCTCTATTGGACTATGGAGGTAGGCCATGATAACATGAAAATCATAGTGCACAGAGATGCTACGGTGGCCGCTCCTAAAGGCTGGCAACACTATCCATTTAAACCCATTGAAGCGTGTCACCGTTTACTCGCACTTTGGCGTGAATGACGTATGGTATAGACTAAACTGTTGGCTTTGATTGGTGAAGATGTGCGCACACTTCTAGGGCCACAGATTTTATTTGTACTGTCTCTAGACGCTGCTGCTGTGGCAATTCTCTGTGATAGTATAGTTGAACCAGTACATTTTTTATTTTTGATCTAACCAATAAAAATATTATTTTGTAGCTTACTTCTAGTCGAAAAGTGCACATTGTTCATCGCTATTGTATTAACTTCGTTAAATTTATCGTGTCTAATATTAATATTATTTATTATACCTGTCTGTATTCATGTTCAATGTATGTATAAATCAAGATGCATAATATGAGTATTATTAATAATTGTGTAATAATTAAGAAGTTATCAGTTGTTAAATATCTTCTATAAATGAATGATCTGAATATTTTTGTTATGCCAAATATGGTATGAAATAAATGATATATAATGATTAATTAATGATTATTTTTATGTTCACAACAACCCTTCCAATTCCAAGTAACAATAAGACCAATCTATTTTAGATTCATATTTTGTTGTGTGGATCCACGCATTGTAAAACAGCATTGGGTAGATATCCTCATGTGCACCTTACCCTAAACACTTTAATTAGTTACCTAAAAAGCTTTATGTCGGCACCATATTGAAAATACATAAATACTAGTCCAATGGTCATTGTTAGTTTTGCACAACAACCCCCAAAAGAATATTTACGGGGTATTAAAATGTGTGTGGAAGATGCGTATTCCTTGGGCTAATAAACTTTAAACTGAGCACACAAACATCAACTCCCAGGCTTAACCCTTGAACCTAGAGAGCTACAAATTTTACGTACAGGTTTAGTTATGGCATGTACAAGGCCTATGAAAGAATATTTCGTAAATTCAACCCCTAAGGAGGTAAAGTGGGTTAGCAAAGTTTGTATGAAACATTTTTGTTTGTGATCAGATTTACTTGAAACTTGATAAAATTAAAGAAACACCTTTTTCAGCATTTTCGGAAATTCAACTCTTCAAAGTGGGAAAAAGGGTGGCAAAGTATGATTTAGACCATACCCTGGAATAGGACATGTTCATCCCTTGAGATAATTGTCGACATCCACGAGAGCGAAGCCGCTGGCAGAAGCAAGTCTAAATCTAAACTTCTAAACTAATATTAGAAAGCTACATCTTCACCGAGTAACATAGGCTATATTTAATTGCAGAAATAATTAGGGATATATATATAATAAATCCTTATCCATTTAACTGGTTCATAATTAAGGTTGATTATGAACACGTAAATTACACTTCAAATCGGACCTTTCGTTTCAAAGTTATCTACGACGGGTATAAAAATGCTCTAAGGAAAAAAACTTCGACGAAGTTGAAACACGGCATTAATGATTTGGATAAAAAAATAGAATTACAAATATTTTGATTTTTCGAATAAACCCGTTAAGGGGGCGAAAAGGGGTGATGAAGTTTTTAGGGGAGGACATTATTGCTTACTTCAATTTACGTGGGAATTGGTATGAACAAACTAAAAGTGGGATAATTGAAACAGATTTAACAATTTTTGCAAAATTAACTCCTGACGAGGTGAACGGGGTGGATAGTTGCGTTGAGAGAAGAATTAGCAGCAGAAATGGCTGGTTAATTAATAAAAATCGTTTTGCTTAATTTTGAGCGGGCGTTGAAGTTTGTGGAGTACCTACCTAATAAATCCGCGCGGACGAAGTCCTAGTGTAATATAAAATGGAACTACATAGTCTTATTTAGTCTTCACTTCATCATCTACCTAGTCTTTTCCTAACTATATTGGTCGGCTTCAAGTCAAACCAATATTTTACGTGGAGCGACTGCCTATCGGACCTTCACAACCCAGTATCAAGTTAACATGGTAGGTACTTCTTGGCAAGCCCGGTGTCAGATTTTCTGGCTTTCTGACAATCCGTATCGACCGCAAGTACAAATGACAGCTGGATCCAACGGCTTAACTGCTTTTCCAGGCACGGAAGAGTCTCGATATATTATGTATTAAAAGATGGTCCATGGTCCATCCACAGACTTATCACGGCAAACGTTGCTAATCTTGAAGATCGACCCATGCGGCTGTTATTATTTAGCTACAGGCTGGATTATATGGTCAGCATTTAATTTAGATCAACAACTTTTCAGTTTGTGGTGTGGTGTAGCTAGTGTGTTTTCAGATTATTTCTGAACGAATCTTTTAAACTATATTTATAGGGAAACTGTCACCACAACTGTCACTTTGTTTTTCAGCCTGTCACATAGAGGGCTCTGTGTGCTCTGTAGTTTTGTGGATTTGCGGTTTTTGCTTATTAGAAGATAACTTTTAGTAAATTCGTTAACAAAGCAAAAAGCAACACTGAAGACCTTGTTTTAGTTTTCTTGAGTTCGAATTTCAGTTCATTTCAGATAAACTGACTTTTTCGTCAGTGGGTTCGTCTTAGTTTCAAAATTTTCAAACATGGATGAATTGCGAGGGTTTTATTTAAATCCTCGGCCATCAAGTTCACAAAAGACCAAACTTCGGGGCCCGCTTACAGGAGGCCATCGAATTGTTAAAGATGACGAAAACAGTGATCTGAACAGAAAGGAGGAACACCGTCATTCGGTGATGCTTACCAGCGGCACCGAATATGCGCGCGAAGTCAAGCAGAGGGAAACAGAACTGTATTTGCGGGTAAAATTTTATTTAATTTCAAAAAAATTTGACCATGCCATGCCTTTATAAATAGTAAAAACGTGCCGTCTTAAGGTTGCTAGTTTCGGCAGCTTTCATAGAGATACCAGTGGCCATTGTATCATTTTTATACCTTTGTACCACTTTTTCTGTTTCCTTCTCATTATCTGTTTGTTAAATGTGTGAACATAAATTGTTAAATAAATAACTGCTAGAACATAGAACAATGCTGCATTGGATAATAATTAATGTGATATGTGACTGATGTTCTCAATAAACATGAGTTGTGTTCCAGAATGAATTGGACCGGGAACAGTATGATAGTGTGTCAGGAGGCCTGGAGTCTTTAGAGCACCTATCTTCGTGGGGTGCATCCATCCAAAATATAGGGGAACTGACGGAGGAGGCTATGACGGAGGTGTATAACAAATACTCGTTCCAAATGAAAGAGGACACAAATAATTTAGCCATCAATGAATATAAGCAGCAGGTGAGCTAGCCATTGCTTACTTACATAAATTATCCTATGTTTATTTCCATTCACACCCTTCCTCATTTAAATTGCATCTATCTGTACATTTTTGTCGATACTTTTTTCTCAAAAAGTTTTCACTGATATAGTCTGGCTTTGTGTTCTAAAAAATGTCATCATACAATACAATACTGCTCAAGTTGATTTTTGCAATTTCTAGTTTTTATGTCTGTGGCGGATCGAACTGACAGTATTACAATTGGCGATCAACCAAAACTAGGCCTAAACTCAAATAGTTGACACAACGCCCCAGTACATTTCAGTTCTGAAATAAACTAATCAGTAATTTTTCCACTCTGCTGTAAAATTTGTCGAAATTACTTGAGCGGGATTATTAGCAAAACAATGTTATGGCAACTTGTTTAAAGGTTATGTCAATACAAACAAAGTGGTGTTTTATCTCTTCCGTTACTTCTTACTTTAACACTATAACAGCCACTGAAAAATAAACATATTCCTTGAAGGGTTAGTTAGTTTACAAAAGTTCAGCCAGTTATGTTTAGTCCCACAAAAATAGGGGCAAACCTCTGCCATCAAGCAACCGCATATTTAGCCTGCAAATGTTACTCCACAAGTTTGAAACATTTTCAAGCTAAATAAATAATATAATATTTTACTGAAAAAAACCAATAAGTCTGTTTCGGCGTGCCAGCTGTCTTAGAATCTAATGGCCTGCCACGTGATGATGCCAAGCCATCGGAAGGTATGTCTTCATTCCCATGGGTAGGCCTTTAGTGTGGGATGCTACTTGTGTCGAAACTCTTGCACCATCCTATCTTCCTAGCTTGTCGTGCTGTGCTGGTGCTGCCGCTGCGGAGAACCTTAAGCGCTGGAAATATAATTGAAAACCTAGTTGGAAATTATATTTTCGAGCCGTTTGGGGTTGAAACTCTTGGACCATGGGGTCCGAGTGCTCATGCATTATTTAAAAATCTTGCTAAACGCTTAGTTGACACTTCGCGTGACCCAAGGGCTGGCATTTACCTCGGACAGAGGATAAGTATTGCCATGTAACGTGGCAATGCTGCCAGTCTTTTGGGCTCACCTCCAGTCGACAGCAATGCAGATGAATTTTTTGATGCCATATCAAAATCAAAATCAAGAGTCATTTATTCAAATTAGGCTGAGTGCCAGCAATTTTTGAATGTCAAAGTTCTACATAAAGACAGTCCCCCAAAGTGCCCGCCCGTCACCACTTCCTAGTCTTATAGCTGGGAAGAAGAAGTGGCGCAACAAACTCCCCAGCAACACATCTGTCTGTTAAGTTTTAAAAACATAGCAGACAGAATATAATAATTATATATAATTATGTAATAATGATAAAATTATAATCACTTTTAGATTTTGGATCGCATCCACGGTTTTCCAGTGGTGATAGTAGAAGGTCCAACAGGATGTGGTAAAACAACTCAAGTCCCTCAATGGATCCTTGATGACTGCTACCAGGCTCGCAGAGCATGCAAGATAGTGGTAACTCAACCAAGGAGGATTGCTGCCATATCTATTTCTAGAAGAGTAGCTCAAGAAAGAGGTTGGGAAGTTGGTGGAATAGTTGGTTACCAGGTGATGATGACTATTTTATCAAAATATTTTCATTCCTCAGACTTCTTGTTTTTGCTTCTTAAAGAAAACAATTTATGAACAATATATACTTTATGTTTAGTAGTGTATAAGTAATTTTAGCTAAAGACATATCATGTTTGAAGCTTTTGTAAAACCAATGTCTGTATTAGATGAATTTTATTAGTTCTGTATAGCATATTTGTCAATTTTGTTTTATTAGAGTACTTGCCCGCGACTTTGTACGAGCATATCCCGTTTTTTCTCGTTCCCGTATAGCCTATAAACATTCTCATGAAAGAATTTTCCAAATTCGACTGGTAGTTCCAGAGATTAGTGTGTTCAAACAAACAAATTCTTCAGCTTTATTATAGTTCATATAAATAATTTCCTGGTATACCTATTATGAAACAATCGTTTTGGATACAATAAATCCCCCCAAATTCAATAGTTTCCAATATCCGTGTCTTATTAAAAAAAAATAGTTTCCAATTTCACGCGATATTTTACAATCTAACGGCGTTTGCAATTTTCCAGAGACATAAACTTTGTTCCTTCACAGTCAAATCTATTCAAAGGTTGTCTGTAAAAGATTGGTTTTAGTTATTACTTAATAAGATAATGAGATAGCCCATTGTTACACCAACCTATTTTTTGAAGTTCTATTGTAATTTGTTATGTTATGATTTACAATAAAGTACACATTTTGCAGGTTGGACTTGACGCTCATACTAGCAATGATACACGCATCAGTTATGTTACCACTGGCATATTGCTACAAAAACTGGGTATGTAATAATGGAAAATACATAAATGTGAAAATGAGATCTTCAATGTTAATAATATGTTGACTTCAGCGACAAAAGAATTGAGATCTAAATGGGTGCCAAGTTCTGTGGATAATCCTGAAATATTGAAATATCACATTTTTGTTTTTGATGGGATATAATTATCATTACTTTTGTAATGAAACTTATTATTCATCTTTCACACGTAGTCCCGCGTTCCCCCGTACGCACAGAGGTCTGGAAATCCAGCTCAGGAATTAAAAAAAAATGTAATGCCTCTGGTATACCAAAATATACTTATAGTCTGAAATAAACTTTTATTTATTTATTTAATATCTTTTTTTGGTGCTCTACATGACGAAACTTCTAAATCAAAATAAACTAATCTATTAATTTACAGTTGCTGCAAAAACAATGAACGAATACACACACGTAATACTGGACGAGGTACACGAACGAGGCCAGGAAATGGATTTCCTCCTCCTCATCGTCAAAAGGCTTTTGTACACCGTGTCGCCAGGCGTCAAAGTGGTGCTCATGTCAGCCACATTCAACAGGAAAACTTTTGCGGACTATTTCATGATACCGACGCCCCGGGGCCTGCAGATGTCCTCTTGTATCAAAGTTGAGAAGAATGATCCTATGTTTAGTGTGAAAGTGTTCTACTTGAATCATCTGAATAAGTTTGGTTCTGTAAGTCTTTTAAAGTATTTTTATGAAATTTTAGCTATAAAGAGTACTTAGAAACACTTGAAAGCATCACTCGGCACACCATGTGACACTAGCTTTATTTTAGCATAATAGTATTAGTATTTTTAGTGCCTCTGGTCTAGTGATTGAAAGAGTGACTCCTGCGCTTGGGTTCTGTTAGTTAAGATTAGTCAGTGTTGTTTTTATAAGAAACTAGGTTTTGCCCGCAACTTCGTACGCGCATATCCCGCTTTTTTTCGTTCCCCTAGGAATATCCCGCTCCCGTATAGCCTTTAGTCTTCCTTATGAATGTGGCTATCACATACAAAAAGAATTTTCGAAATCCGACTGGACAGTTCCAGAGATTAGCCCGTACAAACAAACAAACTCTTCACCTTTATTATATTAGTATTTATTTCTCTGTAGTATCCCGGAGTCAAAGTTGGAGACCATTTTTTAGCTATAGGCTAACTGTAACTCAGACATATCAAATTGTAGTTATGCCATCCAAATTTGCAAGTCCTTTTTCGGGAAATAAAGGCATAATGTTATGTTGTATTCTAGGTCCTACAACAATCAACACCAAAAGGCGACGATCCCTTCATTGCCCCCGAAATGCACCACTTAGTGGTAAAGCTATTGAACGCCTTTGAACACATAGACAAGCAAGAGGATCACTATTCCGACCGCAATGAAGCGGACCTGCCTTCCGTGCTCATATTCCTGCCAGGAATACACGAGATTGAGGACTTGTATGCCTGTCTTACGAATCTTGATTTGCGGTAAGTATTGTGGGTAATTAAGATGAGGGATGACGATGACGTTTTTGGAAACAGTTCTCACCAAGACGCAAAAATGCGTTTGGGGAAGCCAGCTACGTATTGGCAAAACAAAATGATTCTTGAAGCTCTGTTAGTAAGTCTTATAAGTTTCTTCTGAATACTCGTGGCAATATTGGGGATTGAACATCGAAACGCATCGCAGCTTACTTTGGGCGCGTATCGAATTCACTTAAAAAATGTCTGTATTTTTTGTGCGTCAAGCAAGTTCTTTATTGTCAGTTTGCGCATTGTCGCCTCACGTCTCGGTAGGAACTGGCCGCTTATGCTTATAACTTCATTCTAAAAACAAGCTAAAGTCACGCCTTTATCCTTTGAGTTTAAATAAAAAAACCTGACAACCAGTCTTGCTGCAGGGCTAATATGATCTAAATTAATGTTTATAGTGAAAAAGTAGGCGACGTAGAATGCCGTTCATACAAATGGTTCGTGCTGCCTCTCCACTCGACGATCACCGCAGACGAGCAGGCCCGCGTGTTTCAACGAGTGCAGCCGGGACACAGGAAGATCATACTGGCCACCAATATTGCGGAGAGTTCTATCACCGTGCCTGACATCAAGTATGGTATGTAGATCTGAAATGATTGTGACTGTGTGTACTTGCTTCTATAGTTCATGGTTGGTTATGGTAGTGGTGGGTATATTATACCATAATACTTAAATATAAATGACAAGGATCCTATAACTTAACTATAACAGCTAAATCATCACATCATCATTTCAGCCGAAAAACAAGAGCCTACTCCAAGTGTCCTCCGTCGATACTGTGCGTCTCGCGTCCAGAAGACTTAGCTAAAAACACATATGTTGACTGATTTTCTTGCTACTTGTACATTATTTTATTTAAAATCTGTTAATTCCGTTACTCTAAAAGTGATGGACGGTTTCCTAGGAACGTTAAGTTACAACTGTTAACGTACCCGCTGTTACTGCCCCACCTCACAAATTCACTGAATTTTACCTGTGTCAACCAAGCTTCCCACAAAGCCTTGAAATGCCTTGAGAGTTGTGTAACTATTTTTGTTGTACAATAAAGTGTATTTTATCCATCTTATTCAACAGTAATCGACTACTGCCTCATGAAAGTGATGGTATCGGACCCTGAAACAAGCTTCACGTCGCTGCGGCTGGCGTGGGCGTCCAAGACGAACTGCGAGCAACGCGCGGGCCGCGCCGGCAGAGTGCGTGACGGACGCGTGTACCGACTTGTTACAGACAAGTTCTATGTAAGTCTTTGACCATTAACAGACTTGTTATGACAAATCGGCGATGGAAAACATCGTGAGGGAGCCTGAGCCAGCTCGCTCGCTCGCTAGCTAGCGTGCGGTGTGGCCCGCGCTTAATGGTCATGTCACCGGAAAATGGCTAATTGGATAATTGAAAACTCCGCAAGATTATAAAATATATTGAGAGATTGTAAATTCTCGATAAATTGTCAACTGAACATTTGGAATACTTTTTTACGCATCAAAATTTAATAGGTAGTATATTTATTAATCTCTCGAAGTAATTCCGAGAAATAGACTATCAAATTTTGATGGGTAAAAAAGTATTCCAAATGTTCAGTTGGCAATTTATCGAGAGTTTATCTCTTAAGACATTTTATAATCTTGCGGAGTTTGCATTGATCCGATGACAGTCATATCTCTTCTATTTCATGGGACATTTTTTTTTGTGAAATGATCTGTTCGATTCATAATATTCTAGTATAGAGGTATGCGGAACAGAGAGTAAAGTCCCGTATACCTCCATTGAAAAGGGAGGATCCTCCGACCAGACGGTTGTTGTGTCTGGTGGGCAATTTCCCGATAGTTGATATTCTGACTGTTGTAAATGATCAAATTGCATGGAGAACTTTGCTTGCGCGATGCAGGTTTTCGTTGGTAGGTCGTCGCTGACAGGATAGATGACGTTGCGGTTTGAAAAAGAATTTCGCTTTTTAGTTTTTCATGTGGTGGCAATGATGCCGCTACACTAGTATTTAGATTAAAAAATATGACACATGAAGACCAACTTGACTCTTACTGGAAGGACTGGCCCGCATTGGCCGCAGAGGCTTTCGTCCAGTAGTGGGCCAATTAGCATGGAATAAAATAGACACAAAGTATACAAATAAATGAAAGTGTTGCCTTGCAGGAAGGACTACAACAAGAATGTGCTCCGGAGATAATCCGGTGTCCTCTGGAGAGACTGGTGCTGCTGGCCAAGATGTTGGACATGGGCGCGCCCAGCGACGTGCTGGCGCTGGCCATGGACCCGCCCGACATCACCAACATACAGCGCACCATACTTGTGCTCAAAGAGGTAACTAATCTAAAGCCGTGTCGTTGATATAGTCAGACTTTCCCGGGATGGAACTACATCTTTCTACTAAAGGCGAAGGCGTAAGTTGTAAGGCGTCGTCCTCATAAAAAGCCATAAGCAATCGTTGCGTTGACTTGTTCGGCAAGCCCGAAAGCAGCCGGGGCCGACGGCGGTATTCGCTCGTTGGATCTTTTTGTATAAGGACGACGCCTAAAGGACCGAATGTGAATGTTACTAAATCTCAGCATGCCTGAAGGGATGAACGAATTTGGCTGAAATTTTAAACATGGGTAGATCACGACCTGGATTAGGGTATCCTACTCCTTATCTCGGTTGTACATTACCGTGGGATAGTTTTAAAAAGCTAGTTATACTTATTGTTTATTATCCAGATCGGAGCTCTAAAAAAGACAGTGGACGACGAATGGTCTGCAACAGACGGAGACCTGACGTACCTGGGCCGCGTGGCGGCTCGCCTGCCCGTTAACGTCAGACTGGCCAAACTGATCATGCTGGGTTACATCTATGGCTGCTTGGAGGAAGCCGTCGTTATGGGTGAGAGTTGCTTGTATTTTGAAACTGAACGGTGTTGCCCTATTTAGTGCATTTGAGTAATTTCAGTGAAAAGTCCGAACTGAATTCCGACTTAAAAAGTTTTCAACCAAAAATGTTTGTGAAAAGAAACACGACTACGGTTTTTTAGTATTAGAATGCTCAAAACAATTTTTTTTTAAATCAAATATCACTGTTAGAATGCTTAAAAAAACTTATTTTTATGTTCGTGGCACACTGATTTTCATTAGTAATAAATTAAGTACTAAGAATTTATTTCTACTAAAAAAATAAATTGAATTAAAAAGCAGTAAAGAAACAAAACTGTAATTTTCGGTTGCTTTTTCTTGCAGCATCTGCAATGTCAGTGAAGAATTTATTCAGCAGTCCATTCCGGGAGAGGTTGAATGCTTACAACTCTAAGTTGACCTGGGCTGACGGCTCCACTAGCGACTGCATTGCCTTCCTCAATGTTTACAAGGTAAGATAACGCATATCATATCATCACGCCTATTTTTGCCGATGGCTTAGGCAGAAGGTAAGATATTATCAGTGCTAATGTGAATTTGCACATGTTAATGGAAAATATTAAGTATGCAATTTTTCACATTTCCAAGGTTGCATTTACATGGAAAGAAATGGAAAAAATAAGGTTGACAATAATTTGAGTATTGACGACTCTACTCGAATGTTCCTGTATCATTAACATCTTGAATCTTTTTTTAGGGACTTGTTGTTTTTATAATTTTTTATCTATTTATTTGGAAAACCAACAGCATGTTAAAAGGTTTTGTTGTTAATTTGAAGATAAATAATAATTTAAGGGTTTTCGTTGGTCACTACATACTACTATATCGTAGCTTCTAGAGCCAATAAACGACACGGTTGGCGCAATGGTTGAGCTATTGGCTTCTGCGCTGCATGCCGCGGGTTCGATTCCTGCACGGAACAAATATTTGTATAGCTTACAGATAGTTGTTCCGGGTTTGGCTGTTGCATGTTTGTGAACGCACCCACGATACAGGAGAAATTCGTAGTATGGGGCAACGTTTTAAATAATAAAAATAAATAAAATTAAGTTTATGACCACGACATTTTTTTGCTTAAAAATACTACATAATTAACGGTAACGCTATTTCTACAATTAAACTCTGGAATATGCTACCCCTTGAAATCAAGAAGGCTGAGTCTAAATTTTCCTTTAAGCGTAAAATCCGAAAACACTACTTTAAAGCTTGTCATTCT
Source organism: Mamestra configurata (assembly GCA_002192655.3). Lineage (NCBI taxonomy): Eukaryota > Metazoa > Arthropoda > Insecta > Lepidoptera > Noctuidae > Mamestra > Mamestra configurata. The sequence continues at coordinate 285,124 of NDFZ01005425.1, forward strand.
TAGTCGTTCTTCGTCATGATTACTATGAATTCTCTTAATCGGTATGATTATTATATATCATATTTATTAGTTTATTATTTTAGCATACATATGTATTTTATTAGTATTATATATATAACGGAGTATCGGGACCATTCGGGTTTTTAGAAATAGTGACGTCAGCAGAGCTGACGTCACCATCTCCATTAACGGGCTCACTCATTGCAAATAACGAAACACACAATTTAACCAATCACGTTTTATTCGTAATACAAAGAAAGCACACCAAAAACAACCTTAAAATTCAAATCAGCAAGAATTGTACTCACAAGACACAACCCGACCTGTCTTCTCCAAGTCCCGCTTCAAAAAAGGTGGCTTCGCAGCGTCACGCCTTTTTTTTATATCAAACATGGCGTCGTCGTTGCGAAGTCATTACACTTATTTATATCACAAATTGCACGTAACATTGATTTAAGTAACAAATGATTATTTGTTAATTCATCTCATTATTTTTAGCTCTCGATTTTAACATTGGAATAATTTTACATTACTTAAAACTTTGCTTCAAACTTTAATTGCGCGCCATCTTTTTAACATGACCAACAGTAATTCAATCAACTGTTTGAATAAACAAAAATCAATAAAAAATCATTTTAAAACTATTGCCTATTTCTTTTTAATTAATAAATGAATTTCGCAATCGTTAACTTGTTTTTAAACTTAAGCTTTTATAAACCTACAGTTATGGTTTGCAGTTATAGTAACAGCAAGTCATAACACGGCTTTTTACTTTGAAAAGTAGCAAACGGACTACAATAATTAAATCAAAACTAATTTAAACCTAACCTGTAATATTTAACTGTTAAACAACATTAAGTAATAGTTTATTTTAAAGTTTACATTAGCCTTGCGTCGACATTATATTATCTGTATATTCTATCCGAAATGTTAAAATTCAACTTTGAATCTTATTTTCATTGATTGTGCACCTACCACAGTATAGTCTATAACCCAAAGGTTGACTGGTAGAGAATGCCTTGATGCAATAAGTGCGCCCATGTACCACTATTGTACATAAAGTTTAAATAAATAAATATAATATATAAGAGGATACGTGGGCTTCTCTTCCATGATCCTGGCCTGTAGGAAAGAACCCCCTTCCGTAATACAACCTTCACTCCTAGACTCCAGGCATGAAGATCCCCGTAAATCCTGTCGCTGGCGTCCAGAGCGCAGCAGCTCTCGAAACTTTCAGAATCGGCGGGTAATATAAACACCCTCGCCTCATGTTCGTAAATTGCATCCTCGGAATGGTCACTGGCCCAACAATGGCACGAGCGACCAGCCCGGGGTAAACCAGTTTCAAGAAAATGTTTGATTCGCTTCACGAAAACACGCTATACTAGCGACACACCTCATCATTAAATTAGTTGATTTATAATAAATAATACCAGATAATTTTGAGGTTTAATTTCGACTTTTTATCTTTAACTTTTTACTGTCAATATAACTTTAAAAATTCGATTTTATGCAATCGGCCAGTCTGACTACTTAAATAAAAGGTTATACTAAAAAGCTTTTAGCGTATAACGTTGCAATATATACAACGTGTAACAGAATAAACGCAATACCTCTTAGGGGTCCCAAAGTAAAAATTGTTCATTCATAATGATGAGTACAATGACTCCTTAAGAGGTATTGCGTTTATTCTATAACACGTTGTATATATATAATTATCTAACATGAGTTTCATTTCGTTTACTGTGTCCAGGTATGGAGTCACCTCCGCCAGCAACAATACTTCCGGTCGGCCGGGCAGTCCGAGGCGCAGTGGGCGCGGCGCTTCTACGTGCAGGCGCGGGCGCTGCGCGAGCTGGACGAGCTCGCGCGGGACATGCGCAAGCGACTCGCCACGCTCGGCATCGACCCGCCTAATGGGAAGTCGCCCTGGAACAAGCATGAGCTGGCACTTCTCTATAAGGTATGTATGATTATAACTTTCCCGCCCAAATTTTGGTCTCGGCTGTCAATCTTCAGCCAAGTCATCATCATCATATCAGCCGGAAGACGTCTACTGCTAGACATAGACCTCCCCTAAATGGAGGAGGGGGGGCCATAATCGCCACGCTTGGCAGGCGGGTTGGCGATCGCAGTGTAGCTGTTGCAATGTACAGAGAATGCTGCTGCCCATTCTCTGGTGAGTCACTTAGTCGCCTCTTACGACACCCATGGGAAATGGTGGGATAGTGCTATTCTTTTACGTCCGACACCATACAGAACTCGCTAAGCCAAGTACGTGCAAGATATTATTGTTCACAAGTATGTGTCCAAACACAGGTGCAGTCACTGTTCCTCTCATAGTACGGTAGGACTGCAATCCGACGCGGCTGGGGAGATATCAGGGGTAGGACTAACGGCTTATCGAGGCAAGGGGATGTCACAGCACCGACTTTCAAAATCTAGACTGCTTTTATGAAATGCCTAATGGAAAAACCCGCTCAACCTGGGAATCTGACCCAGCGCTCGACAGTCTCGCTTGCCACCACAAAACCAACGGGATAGACAATATACAGGGTGAATTTTTCAAGTGTGCGTGGATGGCTAAATCCGAAACTATGAGAAATTGCGAAAAACCGATTTTGGTAAAAAGTATTTCGTTTTTAAATGAGCTCTTTCTATTAATTTGCCATGTGTTATTACTTTTCAGAATATGATCCTTATTAACTATTAGTATTTATTTGTTTTTTAGGTATGTGATAAAAAGAAAATAAATGTGTCCAATATTTTTTAGAAATCTGTTTGACGGACTACTTAGATTTTTTCATTAAAATATCCCGTTGATGACCCTCATTCAGCACACAACATCACACACTCTCCGAAGAGTATATTTATATGCCCATAATGAGAATTCTATTCAATTCTTGATTTTAATTTCCATTCGGGGTTCCATCAGCACCACGTGATATACTACTCTAATTTGGTGAGATAGATTTTAATGTTAATAAACTCATTTGTTTGTCCACAGATAATAATAGCGGGCGCGTTCTACCCTCAATACTTCGTGCAAGTGTCAGAAGATGAAGGGCGAGAGCGCGATGCAGTGCGAACCCTTGGAGGACTTGACCCTAGAAACACAGTACGTTGATTGCATTTAGTTTCCAATTTATGTGTTCTTGGAAAAGTAACTTTAATAGCTACTCCCTAAGTTCAGGTTCCGCTGCAAGTCGTATGTGACCTTTCCGGTTCAACACTTAACACACGTACATATCGATGGCAGCAAAGTAGAAACGGACATCTACAAAATCGCAACTTTACAGGAGAGCAGATTTAGTTTAAAAGAGTGGTTATTTTGAGAGTTATAGACCGATTAACCTGAAATTTTCTATGATGCTTTAAAATAACCTTCTTTATGAATTGTGTAATAGGTTTTATCGCTATATTGTTGTTTTACTGAAATAATGTAGATGTCTTTTTTTACTCTGAAAAAACTTTGACGAAGAAGAAAACATCTGCCTGATAACCGTTTATATGTTGTAATAAAAAAGTGCCCATTTCATTTAAAATATCTAATAAAGTAAGATAATAATCTCCGGTAATACATTTAAGGATATTTAAAGAACATCTTCAAAGCATTATTTCATTTTCTGCAATTAATTCATTTTCTGAGTCAAACTCTGAAAAAAAATAATAAACAAAAATTTACATGGTAAGTAGTATATTAATTAAAGAAAATATCTATGAATCTTCTTATAAAAACAATAAATCACACATTCATAGATTGAGACTGATACAAAAAGTCCGACGTATAAACGAACAAGTGGCAGATGTCCGTGTTTACGTCGTTTCATTCATCTGTCAAAGCTCCGAAGTAAAGGCGGACAAATTCAAATGTCCGTTTCTACTGCGATGTTTTTTAAAAATCCAGTGTAGATGTCTTCATTTTCTTCATTATTATGAATTTTGAAAAAAAATTAATACAGACTTGTAGGTAGGATTAATATAAGCTCATTTTTGTAAAAAAAACATTTTCGAAAAAATGTAGATGTCCGTTTCTACTTTGCTGCCATCGATATTATGTTTGCAATCTTTTGCTGGTTTTGTTTACCATAAATATAAGGCTTTGCTATTATTGTAATGTTTGAAGACATAAAGTTAATATTTTTATTAACTTGAGGACAATGTGATAGGTATACCTGAAGGACTTCCCGGAAAATCAGCCTGGTGAAGTGTATGCCGCGGCTATCAAGAAGGCGGTCTTCCAACATATCTCTGACGAGCCGCGCGTTACCTTTGATAAAAACAGCAGGTAATGACTTACCGCATGTAGTAGAAAAACTTGAATAGCACAATCATCTTATGAAATGGCTTGGTACTTTTTGGATTTGGTTATGTTACAACCGTTGCTTGCCGTGTTTGATGTCGTTGACGTCACCATTTACATTACCTATCTAAACTAATATTATAAAGAGGAAAAAATTATTTGTTTGTTACGATTTGGCTCAAAAACATAGGCTATATTTATTTTAGAGAAAAATAGAAATCCCTACGAAAATTGCAATAATGGAACCTAACGAGGCAAAACACAAGCACTTTTTGTTCAAATTATTCAATCAAAGCCAGGGTGGAATGAGAAGGTGGTGATTTTCGTATCATGATATTAATCCTAATCCTAATAAATTAAGGTTGATTATGTACACAAACCAAACTAATTAGGTTCGCAGGGTACACCGACATAGATGTTAGTGTGCGTAAAACAACGGGTGTATTACTTCGCCCATTTATTAGTGTTTGCTTCACAATAACCCGTTGTCCACACACACACTTGCAATGTCATGTCACTTAAATTTTGTAGGGAATATGAAGCATAAATTTAGCCAACATAACCTCGTCTCCGTGGCGCATTAGTCGAGCGAAAATAACTTAAGCCGCCGAGTTCGAATCCATCTGCCGTTAGCTCATTGTTTTTGTATGTTTTAATAAAATATTTTGCATTTGTATGTCCAATTCAAGTCTTCTTTCTATTTGGGTTAATTGTCTACCCTCTAAAAAATACAAATCATATATAAGTAGTCTAAGTTAATCGTCATATTGTGCTGTGAGAAGTGCTTTTATTAAGAGATGAGATTATTATTTTGCATGAGCAAAACGTTTCAATTAGTGAAATTGCGAGACGTTTAATGATATCGGTGAGTAACAAAATGTTATTATTATGTTGAGAAGTTAAAAATGTTTGAATAATCCACATGTTATTGATTGTTGTTTTTGACGTGACAACGTCTAATAAATCGATGAACGCCGGCTGCACGCACGAAAAAGGATGACTCACGGTGATGGTAACGTTACGATCATTTCATCAATGTTTTGTTATGACGTTGTCACATTAAACTATCGTCCGTAAACCGACTTTAAAGACAACCAATTTTTGTAACAATATTTTATTATTGTTCACACAGAAGGACTGCAATTGTAGGTCCATCGTTATGCAAATTAGGGAAGCATTGATCTTCGCCGACCGGGACCAAAGACTGGATTTGCATACAAAATGCCATTGCGCGGCACCGTGATATAGTAGTTGATAGGTATATGGCTGAACCCTTCCTCACTACTCGTTCCACGGCGACTAAACATGACGTGACATTACAAACTGTACGGAACCACTTGCGTGCAGCTGGTGTGAAATGTTGTAGGCCTGCCAAGAAAGTTTTACTGTCAAATGTTCACAGGCAAAACCGGGTACGCTTCGCAATAGAATATTTGGAAAATATAAAGAAAATTTTACTGTGATTGATTGGCCATCAAAGAGTCCTGATCCCAATGAAAATCTATAGGGTCATATGGTGCTAAACTGGGACTCATCTGAAGTCAGGTCTAAATCGAATTTAAATGATTTCGTTACCTCGACATGGGAATCGTTTTGTGGAACTGACTTGTGTTGGAATATGGTTGCTAACATGAGGACACGATTGCAACAAGTAATAGATAGTGAGGGCGCACCAATCGGCTATTAATAAAAATATCAGAGGGTAATTAAATTTGTTTTGTGTGAGTGATGTTATTGTTAGTGAGATTACAACTTAGGATACCTGTTTTTTTAATAAGTATCTTAACTTACTAACATGTATATTCATATCACTAATAATAGTAATAAATAAATTACCCATTATTAATTATTATTATAGTAATAGGTATATTAATTAATTATTATTATTATTATTCTTGAATATGAAAAATAACATTAATTCTTGTCCGACTTAGAATATCGACGCTTTCCGCTACAAAGGGTGTAACTACAAATCCCATACTTTTGGCTATGAGCAAATTACAAAAAAAAAAAAAACTTTCCTAGATAACTCTTGTTTTTATACTTATAAAATTGAGTTCTAGGAAGAGTTCTTAAACTTTGGTCGTCTTTTGCCTCATTTAATTACAATTATGCACGAGAGATTAACGAAGTTAGCATGGAGTATCACCTCTGAAAACCTAAAAAAATGATTTTAAAACTCTATTTTTAATTAATAAATGAATTAAGCAATCGTTAACTTGTTTTTAAACCTAAGTTTTAATAAACCTACAGTTAATATAACAGCAAGTCATAACACGGCTTTTTACAACACATTGAAAAGTAGCAAATTGATTACAATAATAAAATCTAAACTAATTTAAACCTATCCTGTAATATTTAACTGTGCAACAACATTAAGTAAAAGTTTATTTTAAAGTTTACACACATACACACACAAACACACGCACGACATACATTAAACACGCAAATAAAGGTAACGCCGGCGCGGCGCGGCGGTGAGGCTCGATCGTAAGACATTTGGTTCACCAGCCGATTGCTTATTACACCTACGCCACGGGACCAGTTGGATAATTTGTTAAATTTATGGTTCATATAATATATAACCACGCTCGAAACGAGACTGGGTTTGACAAATTCTACACCGTAGGTAAGTGGCAGGGCTCAGATACTTTTGTGACGTGTGACAGTGACTGTATGCCATACTTGTCTTTTTCCCTACGTTAGGTAAGTTAGAGCTAGACAGGCATAGTTTTCACATAAAATAACCGGCAAAAACGAATGGCACGAACGATTATGAAGCAAACAATATTAAATAGGTGAAATAATACACCCGTTGATTTCACGCACACCAGCAGCTATTTTACTGTGCTCTGCAAACCTTACTAATTTGCTATGTGTACATGTAAATTACAGTTTAAATTATTCCAATCGGACCTTTCGTTTAACAGTTACGACGGGTACAAAAATGCCCTAAGTAAGTCAAGCTAATCGCTTGTGCTTGTAGACGGTGCAAGTAGCTACGCGCGGGCTACTTGCGTCTCTCTTTACAAAAGCAAAATTGAAACAAAGCAACAATTCAACTTGTGCGGGGAGCCCGCGCGAGTGACTTGCGCGGGTAGCTCACGTTGGTATGTACATGCTCAAGTCGCTGGACCCGCTCACCACCTTTCCACGGAGCATATAACCTGCGCAAGTGCATCAACAACAATTATTCGAAAATGCTAGTAGTCCAAAGCATTGTAAAATGTTGACAATCACATTTTATTTTCTCCTTTCAGAAAAGTCTATTTGACGTTCAACGACGGTACGGATGCAAAGAATGACAAAAAAAACAGCGGAGTAAGTTTTTTTTACATTATTAATAGCTTTGCCTTTTGACCGCCACGGTCGGCTATAGCCGACAAATGAAGCAGTGCCCAACACGCCACCGTCGGCTCTAGCCACAAATTCGCCAAATTTCAAAAACTGTCGGAAGTCAGAATTAATCCGATACGGACTCAATATTTAAACCAGGTATGTCATGTAAAATGTAAAACCGCGCTAATGAAGAAAAGTTTTTTTGGTATTGCCCCGCGCATTTATAATAAAGTACCTTAGCCTTACCTTAGTAAATTTTATTACAGTCACAGTCTTATTACATCAGTAATAAAAAATATGACTGTAATAAAATTTAAAAGGGCGCTTAACGAAATATTAATTGAGAAAGGATATTACGCGATTGACGACTTCCTTAATGATGAATCGCTGACTGATTGACTTATTTGTTATTATTATAGCTGCATAACCTGATTGACATTTACCATCACCTTTATTCCAATTGCCTTACTTATTATTTTATTTTGTATCATCTCACTTCGACATTTTTCAGATATCTATTTTTTTTAATGTAATGTAAACATGACATTTATTAAACAAAATTTGGCATTTATAATTTTTATTAGCGTTACCAGTTCGACATTTTTTATTGTTTTATTGTGACCCTAACATGACATTTATTTAACTAAATCTGACATTTCTAATTTTTGTGATTTAAATTTGTATAGTTATTATTTATTTGATTTTAATTTGTGAATTCAATATTATTTGCATGCCCTTGCGACGGTAAAATATGGAGAACCATACTATGTAAAATAGAACATCTATGTACCAATACCCATGTTTACAAATAAATAAATGATTGATTGATTGCGAATTTGTGGTTTGGGGTCGCGGGCACACCGATGCGTTTATGCTCTGGCGTTGAAAAGACCTTTTAAACGCCGACGGTGGCGTGTTTGGCACTTTTTCATTTTAAATATTTATTTTGTCAATACTATTTGTTCATGTATTCCTTGTGTATAGGACCCTACGATACCCGGTCAAGTGGTACTGCCAGTATACAAGGCTGTCAAAGCTAGACAGCTCAAGATAGACATTAGAATACCCATATTGCCGTGAGTATAAAGTTTCTTTATCTATAGATTTATCTTTTTACTAGCTTTTGATCGCGATTTCATATATCTCGTTTATTCCCGTTCCCGTATAGCATATAGCCTTCCTCATGAATGTGGCTATAATATAGAAAATTTCCAAATCCGACTGGTAGTTCCGGAGATTAGCGCGTATAAGCAAACAAACTCTTCAGTATTATATTAGTATAGATTGTAGACAGTAAGCTAAGCTATTGTTTTGTAATAAACACCTAACATAATAATGCTTATTTGAACAGCAGCTGTTCAGCCAATTTTGTCTTGTAATTTAATTGCTGTGTTTATCATTCAGGTTACCTAAGGCGCTACAGCTGGCTGAGGCATTTGCCGAAGATAAAATGTCATTAGACTTGGAGAGACTGGTACCCAGACTGCCTGAAATCGACGACACACATTTTCCACTCCAAATATCACAAGTAAGTAAAGATATTGCAAATCACGAGACCACATCATGTGATTTCTCCATTAACGCATGCTCGTCAAATATTACAAAAATAATAGCTTTCTTAGCATATCAATGGCAATCTCAGTCAGTTGCTGTAATGTGCAGGACACAATATCAAGCATCCTATTGTTTCTGCAACTGCTCCACATTTGCACTCGTAGAGAGGGTTATGAATCTTCACCTAATAGCAGGTTCTTCTTGCTTGAACCATCCTTTGTCTAGACTTCTAGAGTCTGACCGAGATTGGGGAAACATAGGAAACATTGTTGGCCCGGTTTAAGATTGTAAGAATGCAATATTTTTTCATTGTATAGACTCAATTTATTAAGCATTGTGTAATTTCATGCATTAACGGCACATGTGTGAGTACTGTGTACAATGTACCTTAAACTTAAATTATGACTATCAGTTTTGGGTGTCTTTGTTGACTTGAATGTACCCTGGCGGTTGGGAGTGTCATGCACACTCAAAAGTCTGGCTGATGGTGGTGCATGCGTTGGATCATTTGGCTCCCTTCAAAATGGTTGAGCCGAATGGTGCTAGCGCTTGCGTCATGTCCGTGAACGGGCGCCATCAGCTGGGACTGGTCATTTCTCGGCTGCCACGGTATATTTTAATTGTTTCTTTGAATTGTTCTTTTCACTCCGGACGCTTTTATCCTGCACGTCTTTTACATCGTTCTCACATATATGTATAATTTAAACATTAAAGGTGTAACCATAACTTTGTAAAAAAATATTATTCGATTACCATGACCAACCGACCTTGATCATTCAAAAGTGGCTGTAAATGGTCTAATTGAAATAAATGGTTTGGGTCTTGAGTCATTACTTAGTACTTTGGGAAAGCATTATTGGATGAAACTTAAAATTCTTGTCGAAAGGGGTTCGCTCTTTTTGTGTGGGAGCTGGCATAGCTACCAGCCGACAGTCTGATTTTTTTTTCAAAACCGCAGCGCATGATGACACATGTGTATATGGGTAGACGACACTAAATAAACAAAAAAATTGAGCAACATGGTGCCCATGGTGTAACATTAACTGACAGTTGTTTTAAAAAATCATTTGATATACGAGCAGTTTTAGTTTTAATCAAAATCGAGCCCGAGACTCGTTTGAGTATTTTTCGCTAATCTTCATAGTTTCGGATTTGGTCATCCTCAACCACTTGAAAATTCACCCTGTGCCGAATCGGAAGTCCTGCTAAGCAATGTTTAAATAGCTGCTAAATAGCGTATAATATTATACGCTATTTAGCAGCTATATATGTTATAATATTTTCACATTTTATTAAACTGAGCATTTGTCCCCAGATAACAAGTATCAGCAAGTTCTGGGTAGTGTACGGCGACGACAGCACGGCGGCCGAACTCCGCACCATTCAAATCGCGCTGAACCAGGCGTCGCTGCTCGCGCACACGGGCGCGCTGGTGGCCGGCGACATACTGGCCGCGCCCTACGCCGACGAGCGGACCACGCAGATGTGCCGGGTGCGCATACTGGCGGTGCAGCCTAGGGACATGCTGGAGGTAATATTATTAGAATGGAGTACCATCACTAATCTTGTATGTAATGATTTAGAAATGGACTTCATTTTTGTTATTATACTAAAAATAAAATAGAATTTCTAATCTTATTACATCTAGTTATAGACCATTTCCTTGTTCAATGGTTTTCTGTTTTTACAATTAATTATTTTTTTCATATTTAACTCACATCACTCACTTTTTTCTTCTTCATACTATGAAATTGTGTGACATATAATATGTATTTTTTTTTAAACGTGGGCAACGTTTGGTAGTATTTCTCCTGTATCGTGGGTGTGTTTACAAACATACAAACTCATATACACAAACAGCCAGACCCAGAAATAGGAACCCCGCGAAGCTTCGACTGGCCCTCCGTCGACTACGACCACGTTGAGTGGCATAA
>NDFZ01005425.1:296429-348548 GCA_002192655.3 Mamestra configurata
AATCAGGTGTATGATGTCTGGTTTTCGTAATAAGTAGATCTTCCATTTCAGATAGACACTTAGCGTACATTATTTTACGGTTACCTTATTAATAATCACCGATAGCAGTACCTCGGCTTTCGGTAATTATTAATCATTTTCAATTAAACACACTTACCGTAACATACACACGGTGCCATTTTAGTCGTCAACGGTAGCCAGTTCATGTATCCAATGACTACACACACATTCATAAAAAGAAGATATTTATGAACATTTGAATTATGAAAAATATTAAAATATAATCATGATGTGTGACGTAGTTTGAAACATCCTGTAGCGAGCGCATTCCAAATCTTGTGTTCCAAGGACAACGCGAAATGGAAAGGCGACATTGATTTGATACGTATACATGTTTCATAATTCTAATGCATTATTTATTTTATTGTACATTTTAACTTAAATAATTAGTAGTAGTTATGGCTGGTACATTAAGTGGGCCACGGTGACATTTTAGCCGCCTTTGTAAGACTACAAATGCGGCTAAAATGTCACCGTGTATTTAAATACTTATAGGTATATAAGTTTCATATATGTTTAAGTATTACCACCGACTACCCCTTCTTTTTATTTTAAGTTCTTTCAGTCCATCCACAGGTGTCTGGTAGATATCAATGTCAGCGGACAAGACCGCCCGATACAATTTTATTAAGATTATCTACGGAATGTTTGTGGTTATAGCAGCTTTATTTCCGTCAGGTGATCTACATCGACTACGGCAGCGCGGGGCGCGTGCACGCGTGCAACGTGCGCTCGCTGCCGGGCGGGCCGTGCCGCTCGCTGCCGCCGCTGGGCATGCGCTGCCGCCTGGCGTCGCTGGCGCCGTCGCCGCTGCTGGACCCGCACGGCAGCTACACGCCGGCCGCCACGCACTGCTTCACGCAGCTCGCGACTCGCGGACGACTGCTGGCCAAGGTTAATTATATTTATTTTGTAAATACATTCAAAATAACACTTTAGCACGTCATTCTTTTTGTTTGTAGTTTAAACTAGACGAGGCCGGCGTTTCCTACCTGACTGCCCTGAGAAGAAACACCGAAACAAACTCAAATGTCAAAGTCTCTTTTAGAATATATCTTATAATGGTTAACATGTAATGGTCAAATCATATGATCACAATGTAGGTTAACGTCTGTGAAGATCTTTTGGGAAAAGGACCACACTGATTTGAGTGGACCTGTCCAGACAGTGCAAGCTTTTGTCAGTTATCATGTAGTTCAAATTAAAACTGTAAGGAGCAAACTCAACTCGAACTCAAAGCATTTATTTCAAATCAACCATTACAGGCACTTTTGAATAGTCAAGGTTGGTCTGTCCAAAGAGATGAAGCTAATTACACGTTCCAAAGCGTAGATCTCTATGGAGAAGAATGTGCAAGAAACTCCACGCGAGCTCAAGCCAGTGCCAACATCGAACACTGCCCCATTTCCTAACAATTAAGATTTTTAGCATTCTAGTTTCCTAATCTACTGATCCGATAGTAGAACCTTTAAAACAAAATTAAAATCTTTTAAAATAAAATATATAACAGCATCGAAAAACATAATTAATTGTAATCAGCATTCAAACAATATCTTGAATAAGTTGAAATTAGAACGCTAGGTATATGGTAAGGAAAAGTTGACACGCATATTATTATAAGCGAGAGGTTGTATAGTTCCTTAGAAATATTAAGTGCTAAGAGCAGAACTGAGAATAATATAATGATCTTAGGTGTACTCGGTGGTGCACGGCGTGGTGGCCCTCGAGTTGCTGGCAGAAGGGGGGGTGCTGAATGTTAACGAAGAGCTCATCAAGCGAGGGTTCGCTATCTCCTGCGAGGAGAGCTACGAGTCTAAGGTGAGTGTGCTGTAATTGGCATCAATTGTTTAGAACGACCGTAAGTCCAAAATAACAGCAAACAAGAAATATAACAGACAAATTAAAAGCGCCTTTATGTCGTGGTATTGAGAGCTGTTTTTACGTGACTGACCAAGAAGGAGGGTAACGTTTTAATAGTCCACTATACTGGTCACGTGCTGTGCTTTTTTCTGCCTGCTCCAATAGAAAAAAGGTGTGAAAGTAGTACCAACATAGTAACTTTGCCCGCAATCAAATTCTGCTCTTTTCATACATACATACAAACAACCAACCTAATTGTTATGTATGAATCGGATGGATTTCTACAATAAGGTATTTTACCGACAAAATCTAATAGCCCGTCAGATAGATCCTAAAAAATAGAAGACACGTATTTTCCTTTTTTCACGTAAACTATAAATGAGGACGATACAGTTCGTTTACTTTATTGACCTTTTAGTAGAAATGTTATTGAATTAATATTTTTGTTTATTTGTTAGTGACCCATTATATGTACCTAAATAGAACTTATATAATGTCCGTAAAATTTCACAGTTAAACCACGACATCCGAGAGAACGCTACAGATCTGAACCTGGCTCAGAAGCGCGCCTACAACAGGGAACAAATGGAAATGGCGTACTACAAACTGACGGAGATAGAACCACCCAGTCCTAAGGAATGTGATTCTGCTGTTTGCCTCAAAGGACCATTCAGGTAACTGACTACTAAAGATTCTACATAAATCTGATTGCAATGGAGTTTTAACTTTACCACCTCTAATATTAGGAAAATTTTGAAAATTATCTGAGATCTTGAATTCAAATAATTATGTATAACCAAAATTGGAGGTTAGCTCTGCCTTTCATGCATAATATTGCCCATCACATACTATAACGGTTTCGCTTCAAAAAATAATTGTTATCTCTTCTACAGCAAGAAGAGATAACAATTATTTTACTCAGAGGAAAGATGTTGTTGTTTTCATTTAATTTGGATTCGCAAGCCTTTGGAGCCCTGTCTGTAAAAGACAATATTATATTAATAATACTTTGCAATAGAAATGCTGGCTATTATTGAAAATAATGCTACTATCCATCATCTTCTCCCTGACAAGCCTTTTCTGAGATTATGTAGAGGTAGGCTTCTGAACTAAAAAAGAGTCCAAGAACGAATTATTCGGGGACATCCGTCGCTCCCCATCAATCAGGACTGAAGCGGCGACGAATACGTAAAGGGGGGCTTTCACTCCACACTACACGACGAGGCGGCACCAGCCGGGGTAGTAGCACGTGCGCGAGGTAACTGTCTCACTGACCCATCCGCCCATCCGCCCATCCCAAACCGGACGAAATCTTTGAAGAGCTCACCAAATACAGGCTTCTGGTCTAAGCGGATGCAGCTGAATGCCTGTATTTTACAAAGAGCGACTGCCCATGTGCCCTGCGCAGCCCACTTACTGAGTTACGCTTAACCTTTGGAAAGACTGGATTTCATTCTTTCGTCAGTATAGTAGTAAAAGTAATGGTTTGTAGTACGTTTGGCAACATATTTTCACGCTAACATTATATTTCCTTGCAGTCCTCTAGAAACAACGGTACACAACCTGATGTTTGGCAGCCGCGACAAACCAGTGGTCATTGAATGGAACTCCGTGAACTCTGTACTACTGGATACTGAGCCACAGGAGAAATATGAGAGGTTAGCTTATGAAATTACCTTGCCCAGTACGAATGTTTGTTTTGTGTGAGAAGGAGAAGAAGTTATACTGGACACATCTCGCTAATCGGTAGCGAGGTAATTTTGCTAGGTCGTTCTCAACTAGTTAGTTGTAATTAAAATAATATTTTTATTATCTATACTAATAATAAAGCTGAAGAGTTTGTTTGTTTGAACGTGCTATCTCTGGAACTGCCAGTCGGATTTGGAAAATTCTTTTTGTATATGATAACCACAGCCATGAAGAAGGCTCTATATAGGCTATACGGGAACGGGAAAAAACAGGGTATGCGCGCAAGAAGTCGCGGGCAAAAGTTTTACATAACACGACTCCCATCCAACTATAATGATACCTAAGATATTATATGGTTTAAATAAGTGCAATTTTAAAAGTAGTTTGTTTCTATAGAATGTTAGTGGCTGCCGACGTAGGCTGCAACGAAGGCTTGACTCGACTATCCCTGCGCCACACGACGCTGATGCCCAACATCCCCGGCCTGCCCGCCATCATCGCTCTGCTCTTCTGTCCCGTGTAAGTAGAATACGTTACTGGTCAATGGATGTATGATTTTTTTCAATGAACTAACTGTACAATGTACTTGACAATGACACTTCTGTGCTGCCACCTATATTTCCTGCACGCTCCTTTTAAGGGTACGTGCACGAAGTAAACTGTGCCATCCAATATTATACATTCGAAACTTATAAGTATAATGTACTTGACAATGACACTTCTGTGCTGCCACCTATAGTTCCTGCACGTTCCCTATTGACCGCGTACAGGTCGGGCTGATGAACTGGTGAAGGCCGCGGGAATCCGCTGGTTGCGAGACACACAGAACCGGTCGATATGACGACACTTGGGGATGTCTATTTCCAGCAGTAGATGTTTTTCTGTTGAAATGATGATACATCATTGGCGCATCTATTCTCCAATCTCTCTATAGATAGAAAAATATTGACAAAGATACAACCACAATCTAGTATTTCGCCAATAAGCTTGCTTTGTCTTTAATTTGATACATACACGCTGCGACAATGAGACGTTGGGCTATGGTTGCCTATTCTGCCCGGATTACACGAGGCAAATTTTTGAAGTGCAAACAAGAAGTAATATCCTGGCTGATTATTCTGGCTTGGAACAAACTCAAATGATATATGTATAGTAGTGCAACAGAGATGTGGTCACTTGGCGGCAGCGCTGTTGCTAAACATTTTATTAAAATCTTTTAAATGTTATATTACATTTACATTGTAAAAGATTTTGAATGGATGGAAACACATGTTGGATGGATGGGCCCAAATCCGAAGTAACACATTCTGAATTTGGCCTATCCTAGCTTGAAAACTAGCCTTTTGCCAACTGAGTATAAATACTTGCTTGCTATACCAAATGTTCTTAATTTTTGAAACATGAACACTAACTAAAGCGTATAAAAGACCCCAGTTTTTGATTTATTTACTAGCATTCTGCCAGCGGCTGCGCCCGCGTGAATGTCGGGAATGATCCCAAGGTAACATATTCCCGGGTTAAAAATCCTTTGTGCTGTTCCAGAATATAATCTATCTCTGTGCCAAATGTCAACGTAATCCGTTCAGCCGTTCTGACATGATTGAGTAACAAACATCCATCCATTCAAAGTTTGTCATTTATAATAGAACATAGTATATAAGTAAGATGTGCACAGCGCGGAGCTGCGGCGCAACACGGCGGGCTCTCGGTACGTGAGCGCGCTGTGCGGGCTGGGCAGCGCCGACAGCGGCCTGCCCTACCTGCCCGAGCACGACCTGCTGGTGGAGATCGATGCCGACCTCACCGTCGACGATATAGGCCTTGTGAGTTCTTTCATTTGTTCATGTTAGCCACTGTCATTTGTTTATTCTGTAATCTCTCCATAGCTCCGAAACTGCGTCGCCGTCATGTGGAAAGATATGCGTCGTAATTCTGTACGTCCAAAATACATTGCCGTCGAACTTCTTTCCGCTCGTCTAATGTTGACGCCAAAATGCTACAAAACATTACAGTGTAATTGAGTGTGTTCTTTTAAAAAGGATTTTACTTGAGCTAAATTGCGATGATTTTGTCCCCGAAAACTTGGGGTTCAAATCGGGTTGTTTTCGAGTTGGCATGCATCGAAAAATGTGTAGATCAAATACAACGCATTTCAGTTAACGCACACAATTACAAGTCACTCTATATATTATAACAGCTGCTGCTTTGAGTTCTATGTTGCTGGTAATTTAAAAGCATTGTAGGCGTAATTCAGTTGCAGATTTTCCTTCGATGTGTCGTTCAAGCTTTACTAAAATTATTTTGGTTTTTTAGATCAACCACATCCGTCACTTGATGGATTACATGATGTTTTGCGGCGACGGACAGGATCAGCCCACCGCTGACGACGAGTTCCGGCCGCAAGTGCCCAAACTCATACGCAAGGATCTTATGGAGTACGTAGAGATATTATACTGGATATTCCAGAACTTCGTGGTCATATTTAAGGGTCATGTTGGGCAGCTGATACACATTAAGGAAAAGTGAAGAAACAAAAAAAAAAAAAACGACCGCAACTAACTGGACTGGCCTGTTGGTCGAGTGGTTAGTGACCCTGACTGCTAAACCGGAGGTCGTGGGTTCGATTCCCACCCAGGACAAATCTTTGTGTGTTGAGCATGATCATTTTATGTATGTATTTAGAAATCTATAAGTATGTTTATCAGTTGTCTGGTTATCATAGCACAGGGTCTGCCTAGTTTGGGATCGGATGACAGTGTGCGAGTTGTCTTAAGATATGATACATATTATATTATTGACTACTGAAAAGTTCCGAACAAATGACTGTTCAAGCAGTCTGAAGCAATTGGTTACTTCAAATCTATGAAAAGTAATTGCCACCAACTGTAAAAAACTGCGTGAAAAGTAATTAGTTCGGAACTTTGTAGTCGTTTTTTGCAGTCAGTGAATATTTTGAAAAAGTTTTTATTTTTGTATATCAGTTGCCCAACATCACCCTTAAATATGACCACACACTTCTGAAACACCCTACATTTCCCCTTTTTCATCATCTGCCTAGGCATTGAGCAAATATGTTGAGGTCGGCTCTCAGACAACTAACAAGCTGAATATCAGTATTTTACAAAGAGCGAACCTACCTCCAGTGCTGACTACCACGATACCCCAGGTGGCAAGGCTGGTCTGACTTTCTTTCGACGCGTAAGCTTGCTTGACTAATCTTGCTCAACTCCTGCGGCTGTTATGCAATAACTATCCGACCCGCGCAACTTTGTCTGCGTCGCAGAAGATAGAGAAAAAAAAACTTTCCCCGTTTTTGCAACATTTTGCATATATAGCCTTCCTAGATAAACGGGCTATCCAACAATAAAAGAATTTTGAACCAGTAGTTCCTGAGATAAGCGCGTTCAACCAAACAAATAAACAAACTCTTCAGCTTTATAATATTAGTATAGTATAGATTTAACTACACACAAAAATACTGCAGAATTCTCCAGAAAATATCGAAGACAAATTATGTTATTGTGTTGTTCCAGCCTCCTAATGAAGCGCCGCACGCACCGCCAGGCCGAGTTCGTCCCGCGCGCCTGGGAGTGGCGCAGCGTGCCAGAACACGAGTTACTGGAGATCTCCGTGCCCGACATGGTTGAAAGAGCCGTGGTGTACCCACTACATGCGCCCCAGGAGCTGTACCCCATGTGCCGGGATGCGCTGCTCGAGCTGAAGAAGGAGAACGATCATTTGAAGTTACTTGTTGGCAGGTATGGAGACTTGTGGTTACTGAGAAAGTTAGGATGCGCGTTGAAAACGTCGTTAGCAGCCCGAACGGCATTTTTCTTTTTAAAAATACCTAAATAATTGACGCGCGGGATTTGTCTGTCTTTGAACAGTCCAGTAGTCATTTTTCATCGAATATGTCCACGAAAATATATGTGGTCGAGTGGAGGGTTAAATATTGTCAATGAATCCATTTATTAGAGAAAACCTTTGCTTTCTTACTATTTATCTTTGTATTATTTTGATAGATGTTTCGATACAAGGTATTTATTTTGTTTGAACTTCATACAACACAAAGGTCATCAGGCGTAAGCATCCGCTGCCACTCAACCTCCCCCAAGTTGATAGTATCTTTATATTTATTGTTCTGTACGTGTGTATGTTACTGAATTTCTCCTAAACGGCTGGACCAATTTAAATAAAAAAATGCGTGGTTAAGTGGATTACCTGAATAATTTAGAATCACAATTGAACTATGCAGGTGGAGCTGCAATTGGGTTCTAGATTTTTTTCTTACGAAAAGCCAGCGCCGGGGAGTGATCCCCGAACCTTATTATTAGACATTAGGTTAAAGTAGATAAGTAATACAACAAATAAAAAACACAACGTTCCTGTGGACGTATAATTTACAAAAAGAGCAATTTAGAACTCATTATCGTAATGACCAATTACGATATGAGTTGTGATATCATTTCCTAATAACACCACTTATTTCTTTATTATTTTGAATTCGTTATGTCACGCTATGTGTTATACAAACAAGTACCTACAACATGCTATGATGATACAGCGACAATCTTGTTATAATAAATGCTCTCTTTCGGATGTTATGTAACAGTATTTTCAACCCGTTACAGGATTCTAGGTTTCGGCAGTGATTCGGCTCGCGTTAGTGTCGAAAAATATTAAACGGGAATATACTAGCTACAGGGATCAAAAAGTATAATGTGTCCTAAACCAGGCCGTGGTCTACGTGTGTTCCTTATGTTTGCCATATCTATTAACCTTTTGAACGCCAGAACATAAACGCATCGGCGTGCCCCCGACGCCAAGGCACAAATTTACCGTACTTTTTGTCACGTATTTGTGACGTTTGGCGTACAGGGCACGCGCTTGCTTGTCACCTATACGTGACAGTGGCGTTCAAAAGGTTAATGAGAGATTGATTAAAAATCATCCATGTATGATGTGATTATAGTGTCTGATTTACAAACGATTCGCATGAATTAATGCACAAAGTAATGTCACGGCATGACTGTATCAACACCCAAAAGCATGGTCACCTGTAGTGATAATTATATTTGTGGCCCGTCCTGGCTTTGCCCGGATGTATGTATATTTTTTTTCAAATTTTCTTTTTACGATAACAAACACAAAGAATGAGCGAATTTGGTCCAGCCGTTCACGCGTAATTTTTTTTAAATTTAATATAGGTTTGCTCTTGACTCTAGTCTAGAAAAAATCAGCTGTTGAGTACATTTTGTCGAGGTACGCGCACATAAATGTATGGATGTCGTTTTTTTTTTCGCGATTTCAGTGTTGGTCCCATAGTGAAAGTTGTTCATAATGATGAGTCAATGACCCTCTAAGAGATATTGCGTTTATTCTGTAACAGGTTGTAAATGTCACCGGAAAATTGCAAACGCCGTAGGATTGTAAAATACCGCGTGTAATTATAAACTATGTTTTCTTAATAAGATTCGGATACATTGGAAACTATTGAATTTGGAGGGGATTGATTGTATACAAAACGAGTTTTTCATAATACATCGAGGAATTATAATCTAATAAAGATTTATTACAATCTTACGAAGTCTGCAATTTTCCGGTGACATATATAAATTCTCTCATCTCTGTAAAATGTTGGTTTTCAGGATTTTTATGATTAACTTAAACCTTTTTTATGTAATAAACTTGAATTTTGTGATAGATACCAAATAGTTGTTTTTGTTTTCCAAACAAGGCAAAGAAAATCAATCAATATATATAAAACTCTTCCATTACTGGGTGAGTGACAGTTGACAGACAACGCACGCCGAAACTACTGGCAGTAGAAAGCTGAAATTTGTCATTGAGGTTCTTTGGGGGGAATGTAGGGGAGCACTAAGAGGTTAGGAAGAGGATTTCCCGAAATTCCGACGGGAACGGGGAAAAACGGGATATGCGCGTACGAAGTCGCGGGCGAAAGCACTATTATGTCTATAAGTTTTAATAAAACACGTTATATCCACAGGACGCCAATATCGTCGAGCGCGGAGCTGACCTGCAAGCTCTGTAACACGAAGCCGATGCCCCTGCACGCCATGCGCATACATCTGTACTCAAACGCGCACCGCGAGAAGGAAGACGACTTCCGATCCCTACAGTCATAAGTTACCTCTTTTGTACACCTACCGACTCTTCGAGCCAACCCGCATTTTTTTCTTGTACAGCAGTCGCGATTAATCGGCTAAGTGTTGTCGTAAGACATTCGGATAATCGAAAATCCACATATTTCAATGTATGATGAAAACACATTTCTATATTACATGTTAACTTTAGAAAGATAATTTATGTGACCTGAGTATCGTTATATTATTTTATAAACTACAAATAATTACAGTTGGCAATCCGGATAATCTTGAATACGTTTAAATAAACGTTTTGAATTCAATTCAAATTTGGAACATTACTGGCTAATGGCTAATGTGTGAAAGAAAAAGTTTTTATGATACAAATCCTCTTTTTAGTTTATCAAAACAGTATAAAACTTTATCATTATTTTGACGTATGTGGAAATGCACGGTAGCTCGATTTAAGCCTCTAGAAGTGTATCTTTTTATTTTTATTAAGTATGTTTGTTGATCTGACTTTAAAACGAACTATTTTTTGGAAAATTTACGTGTACTGAGACTGCTAATATTTGCTTAGCCATAAGCATTTTTACCTTTATTTAGATTCCCTAGTTTTAAGTTTTGCCTTAGTGCATTCGCTCATGAGAGATGACTGATATGAGTGAATGAAAGTGAGTGAAACCTTAGGTTTATAAGACTCTAAAAAGGCTGTTCCTTCCTAAAGAAGAATTGGTTACAATTTCCGCGTACTTTCTTTTTTGTTCATAATCTTTTGTTATCAAAATACACTCCAGATAATTATTTTCATACTTCAGTAATTATTTTATATTGTAAGTCAACGCCATTCTGATTATTATTTTGACTCAAGGGCGGATCTAGGATAAAAACAATGTATATCTATATGGAATTCTATTCAGACTAGAATATTAAATCATCAGTTATTTAAAGCACACGTAATTTAATCTATACTGAAAACTGTCGTCCATCATTTCAAATGTTTTGAATTTTTGTTTAACAAGTTTCCCGGATCCGTCCTAAGCCTTGTTTAATTGACGTTTTCGAAGTTTATTTTTAGTTTGTTACTATTAAAATTGTAATTATTAATTACTAAATACCTTTAACTTGTTGATTCTACTACGTTATACCTAAAAGCAGGGTTTGCATCCCTTAAAATAGCTGTTTTTAATATTGTTGTATAGTCATGTTCTTTTCAAGTAGGTATGTGCCTATCTAAAAATCAATACTATCGAAAAACAACTGCAATAACCACATTATTACCATGATAGATAACATTAACTTACTATGTGACAGGGCAAGGCTCGGCCTAAAAATATCGCTTTTTTACAGAGTTTATTAAAATAGTTCAGTAACTAAGAAATTGATCACTTTATCTCTGATAGTTGTTGTGTATTTATATCTTATAGTTGATGATTATCGGCGTATAGTCGATTGTCGAAAAACCATGACTGTGCTATGTCTTCAGATTTATAACATAAATAAATGACAATAAAAATCAAACAAACCTGTTTTATTTACATTATTGAACATCGTAATTTTTATACTCAATGTAACTTGTACCCACTTTGTTAAATACCTCAAAAGTAAACATAAAAGTAACCATGAAAAATATAATAAGTCTTATCTTTATCAGATACAATATCACCTCACACTCCACACAAAAAATATTTAATTCGCACGTGTTCAAAATAGTCCACGCTAACTAATATGTCACTTATTTACATAGGTACGTATTTGAACAGCCGGTAACAATAGGCGGTATAATCACATTCGAGGTCACTACACGTTTCCTTTTACATCCAAATTACGTGTTTCATAAATATTAGCTGTATATTGGTATTAGACTCAACTTTCTGCTTATAGTACAGACAGACCTTATACCACACGATACTGACTTTGAACTCGGATTTAAAAAAACCACACCGACATTAACTGTCAGCAGTTTATGGAAATCTGAATCGTGTGGGCGGTCTATAAGTAAACACAGGATTTAACCAAAAAAAGTTGCCGGTTCCACACCGGTACCTTGCCGTAGTAGTGGATACCTGCTGGACAGGTTAACTAACTCGCTGTTTATCATGCACAGTACAGATCTGTCGCTTACACAGGACAACGGCGTCAGTGTCCAGCGAGGCTACATTATAATATAAAATGTTTTAGTGTTTATTTATTAAATAAATAAAAGTGCAATCATGTGGCAGCCGCAGGGACCATTGGAACCGGTTTTTGAGTAAGTACTATTATGTTTTCAGTATCGTTTGTTTGTGTAGATAGTTTGACAGTTCAATCTTTTTTAATAGTTTGTTGTTACTGCTTTATTTAGTTTTAAGTTATGACCTTAGTGAACATACTCTATAGTTGCGATTTAATAGATCAAATACATAGACCCATGCTGAGTTTAAGTTCAAGTGATTATTAATTTAATTAACACTACGACTATACCTATATTATAATAAATTCGTATCTCGATTTTTTTCGATTACGACCATAAACCGGTAGGCATATCGAAATTTGTTTACTTTTTAGGTACGAGTCGGTTAACCGACTGGAGGAAAAAGTGAGAAGTTATGTTTGTGACGCATATCTTCGCAACTTGCATAACTTTTATAATTTAGTTTATTTTATTTTTTTGGTATGCGTCGTGCTTGTCGCAAATAAACTATTTTTCTTTCTTTCAATCAGTGTTCGATAGCTTATAATTTGTGCATGCTATTATATACGCATATTTCATGTTTTCTTAATAAATCATCTGACTGTGATGCGAGACATTGTTGTGGTGGTATTGCATTTTAACAAAATTTATTTGTAAATTTATTTTCCTGTTTTGTTGTATCAATTGTATTTAAGCTACCTTATAATAATAATAATAATAATAATTATTATTATTTATTTATTTGTTAACATAGGTGAAAGAAATGCAGGTCTTATGTTTGATGAAGAGCGCTATGTTATGCCAGGAGGCGTACAAATATGGGTTAGCTTATGAAACTAGCTGAGGATTACAAATTAAAATTTACCGGAAACATTTATTAATCATGCGACACTATGGTATTAAATTAGAATTTAAATTTAACAATTAAATATTAATTAATCAAAATAATTAAATAAAATGTCAAAATAATAAAAAATGTCAAATTCGTAAAATGTCAATCTTAAATTTCATAATTGTAAACATAAAATTAAAAAAATGTCAAATTTAATAATTGTAAATATGAATGAAAAGTAATGAAAAAAAAATAATAATAATAATTAAATTCGTCAGATGCTTAAATTAATAATTATAATTCTAAATTAATTCGTCATTTAAGTATTCGTCAATAGAGTAATAACATTTATCAATCAAGAACATTTTCATTTTTTTCTTAAATAGTGTAAGATTCAACTCTTTTAAGGCATCTGGAATTTTGTTATAAATGCGTGGAGCCATACCCAGGACACTCTTTTTTACTAATGCAGTTTACTAACTCTAGCTCACAGTTTCTGGAAAAAAAAAATAGTGACTGGTCACGAATTAAACGCAAGTTATGAGATTGACTTATTCAACAAATCACAGCAAGTTATCGCGCGTTTGACAATTTGCCACAATAGTTTTGTGATAATTTTCGTTCGAGAACTGAGCCTCTAGCATGAAGGGAGCCTTAGCTCTCTTATGTCATCTGCTCGCCTCCTCTTCGTGTTGTATTCGTCGTGAGATCTTATAAGCAATCAGATAA
This sequence comes from Mamestra configurata, assembly GCA_002192655.3. Taxonomy (NCBI): domain Eukaryota; kingdom Metazoa; phylum Arthropoda; class Insecta; order Lepidoptera; family Noctuidae; genus Mamestra; species Mamestra configurata. Next base: position 309,877 of record NDFZ01005425.1, read on the forward strand.
TGAGATGAGATGTCTGTTGACGGTAACGTCGTTATTTTACTCCAGGCAATGTATTATACCTACAAGGTAATATAAATGTTATAACATGTAAATAAACTGTGGTTTAGTTCATTGCAATCTGGGGAAATTTTTGCTGTAACCCTGTAGTCAGCTGGTTGGCTGTGATAGCCAAGATGCCTACGCACAACGACCAAATGTGAGTTTTAAAAAAGCGCCATCAACTGGTTATCTCCCTTTCTAAGGTATTTAAAAAAAAGAAAGGCAACCAGAAAAGGAAAAAAAGATTAAAGACTAAATTTTGGCAATCCTAAATAAATATACCTAAGCAAGACAGTATTTGAATTGCTTCGCATTTACGAGCAAAAAAAGGTTAAGATTTTACTTCCAAAGTCCAGACAAATGTTGGGATTGTTTAGTAAAAATACTAGCCAAGTGCGAGTCGGACACGCACGCGAAGGGTTCCGTACCATTAACCGAAAAAAGCTTGTAAAATAACGTGTCTTGTGTGGGGCACCTTAATTTATTGTTTTTGTTATAGCAGCAATAGAAATACAAAATCTGTGAATATTTCGACTGTATACTTATAATCAGAGATTGGAATAGGTAGAGTACCTATAATATTTACCTACCTAAAGTTCGAGGAAGTTAGAGTAACTTAGAGTTGATAATACCTCTTCCGTAATCCCGGAATCAGAAACATGACGATTTAATCCCGGGATTTAAGAAATCGCAAATTAGGTACTTATTGTGCTTTGAATACCTACATTTGAACTGAATTATTATATTAAAGAATCTTATTATGGTTTTACGAGTTCCGTAAGAAAAACTATCCACGGACCTACTGAGGCAAGTGTTGCTTAACCTTTGAGACCCTTTTTATTACAATATAATCAGGTAAACAGGAATACTTTCAAGAATTTATTTTGTATGTATGTAAAACAATTACAGTTTTCGTTTTATGGTGTGGTTTCTTCGTTTTTTGAGACCGATTTCCAAAATTAAAAATTATTTTGTACTTTGGAGGCAGTGGTTTTTTTGGAAGTCGGTTGTATTTTTTTGTAAAAACGTTTTTTTTATTTCACTTTTTAGTGCTGATACCCCTCAAAATCAGCGGGAGCACACGCCCGGGTGTCAGCACTATGAGGATCGCCCGGAGGACACGGTAGAGGTCTGCCCTGCTTGGGTTGAACACCGCCGTGTCCTCGTCGAGCCGATCAACGGCGGCGACCTCTCGCGTCCGGCCCTGGTTAAATCCATGGTCCAGAGCGAGAAGGCTTAGGAAATGGTCACCTCCGCGAAAGCGAGGCAGTATTGCTAGCGAAGGAGGAGCTAGCGAGCCGGCGAAGGGAAAGACGGATGGGTTTTCGTCAGTAGGAGTCTGACACGCCCTTTCGCTCCACCCAGAGCGGAAGAAGACATTTGATGATTTCCCATCCTTAAAAAGAAAACCCTAAAAACGAAAACTTAATAAAAATAAGGTAAGGTGTACCTTAAGGACAGAAATTGTAGATTCGCGCTGTTTACCGTTAAGGAGTTCCGTTGCGCTCCTTTGCAAACCATTTGCAACTACGTAGACAATCTATGGTCTTCATCATCAATACGACTCCACCGAATTGTGTTTTCCGAAAGCAAATGCACGAGTCACTATAAAAAACACCCAAATCACTTCTAGTGTGCCTTAAAATTTGAAGAGTTCCTTCGATTTCTCCAGGATCCCATTATCAGATCCTGACCTGATGACCATGGGACCACCTGGGAAGTCTACCCTTTTAATCATACTAAGAATTTTCCAAATCGTTTCAGGCGTCTTCGAGTAATCGGGGAACATACATACCTGCCTAAAAAATTAAAAAAGATTCCGACGAATTTAGAACGTCGTCCTTTTTTGAATTCGATTAAAAATATGCTAGATAATAGTGCCCTTTCATCTGTTATAATAACAACAATTTGTTGTTCTTGCAAAACATATTGTTTGTAATATTTCTTATCTTAACTTAAACTCGACGTGACGTGCCCATCCTTAGTCATTAAAACGAAAACAATGTGTTTGTTCCAATAACTAACTAGTAGACAATTTATCTTATATTGTTTCTTCGATAGTTATCATATTTTTTCTTTTAACTATTTGGTATAACGTAGATAACTTACTGTGTTATTTTTCCTAATATTACTACCATTAAGCCATTTGAAGTAGGCCGTAGTACAGCTAAAAAACTAAAATAGAATTGGTTTCAGGCCTATCCGTTTGATTATAATTATGTTTTTGCTAAAGCAGTGGCCTCTCAAAATAGTTGTTAGACAATTTTCCAAAGCGTGTTTAAGGTATGAGATTGTATAATAACTTTGCTAACAATTGCATGTCACGTGTAGCTTGTCAGCACGTCATGGTACGGTACCTAGGTATCCTTCGATACATTTTAATTTGATACCTATGTAGCTTGATACAAACTTTATGGTATTCTATAAGTAAAAGTAATACAAAAAGTCCTAGAAGAAGACGTATTCCAAAAATACATAGGTTAGAAGATCGAATTATTTTATATGAAAACATAACACTTCCATGGCAATCGGGTAAAAAAAGAAAAAAAAAAAACCTGCTCTCATTCTCATTGATACCCAAGAGTTATGGGATATCAAAAGGAACACGTTGTAGGTATAATAATTACGCTACATCTACTGACTGTTAATTAGTGTCTTAGTAGTACGGTACCTACTACATGCCATTATAATACAAGCAAAATGTTTACTGTGATCATCTGACATCAATAAAATCGATGAGATACTGTTTTTGCGTGTTACATTTAACACAAGCTGTAGGTATGTTGCAACTTCGGCGATTTGTTTAAACTTTGCCATTCATCCAACCATTTCAAATGTTTAACTAAATTGTTCGTTAACCTAGGTTACCTACTAACCACATTAAACCACTTTTATTTGTCAAAAAGTTTTGGCAGAAACCAGATTTTGTTTTGTGGGATATGTTGCCCATGCGTTATCGTTGGGTTATCAGTCGGGGTCAGATGCATGTCATGTCGATGTTCGTGTCTCTTCGGGAGTCAGTCGACTTGGGACCGAACTAGGATACGGTCTAAATACTCAAAGATGGTCGCACAACCAATTTCGGGCACTGAAGTGGCTAAGTAATAGTTATAAATTTATTTTTGTTGGGATTAGTTAAGGTTCACTCATAACTTGTTGCATTCGTTCATTATTTTTTTTCACCTTAAAAATTCATGGTATGGTATAATATACACATTGGTCTAGTATAATAGTGTCGTTATAAGTTAGCTGTCTACTTTAAAGCAGAAAACCAACTGCCTCTGAGAAGGAACGTCGTCGATGTTAATTTAACTGCAGCCGATGCGACTTCAACAGCACTTTATAGGGTTCCGAACCCGAAGGGTAATCAATGGAACCCTATTACTAAGCAACCGCTGTACGTCCGATCGTCTGTCTGTCTGTCTGTCAGCGGGCTGTATCTCAAGAACCGTAATAGGTAGACAATTGAAATTTTCAGAGTGTGTATTTGTATTGCCGCTATAATAAAAAAACAATAAAAAAGTAATTAAATTACAAATAAAAGGGGCTTCCCTCCCATACAAGAAACTTTTTTTTACGGTTTATATTACGGAACCCTTCGTTTGAGAGTCCCACTCGCACTTGGCCGGTTGTTTAATTTATGTATGACTTGCTAGCCAACATTTCTTACAATATAATTAAATTGTCTAATTCAACGTTTATTTAACTTAAATACTACTTGTACGCACATAGTCATTCTGCGACCTTTGCAATGAGTCTTAATATCGTGCAACTTCAAGTACTCCATCACTAACATATCCTCTACATCATCAGATCCATCGAGAATGACCTCCGCGCCCAAGTGTCGCAGGCTCGTTCCCGCTGGTCGGAGTTCGAGCCCCGCCTGGCCATCGTGCAGGTGGGCGGTCGGGAGGACTCCAACGTGTACATTCGGATGAAGCTCCGCGCTGCTGAGAACATTGGCATCAAGGCCGATCATCTAAAACTGCCCAGAGATATTACGGAGACGGAGGTAAGAGACTTTAGGCCATTATTATACAGTCGGTCTATGCCGTAAACAACTCACCGTCAAAAAATATGTGGAGCGAGCTTGAAGTGAACTGTCATTCATTACACCTTGATTGTAAAAATTGACAGCTACTTCACCAAGTATTCCCAGTGAGATATTTAAATAGCACCACCGATCCGATTACTGGGAGTGATTATAAAAAAGCTCTACCCTATTTTATTTAACTATTCAAATATCTGTATTTGCCAACATTAAAATGTTGGCTAACAACAAGTTCTCAATTCGGTGGGTATATAAAACTTTAATTGATCTGTGACATTTATAATACATTTATTAAAAAAAATATTAAACCGGGCCTAGGCTAAGCCTTTATTTTACAATCGTGTCCGACGTCATCCTAAGCGCCTTTATGTGAACCCCTGCAATAAATGCTTGATTCGAGATTTACATCACTATGTTTGCCAGGCGAACTAATATTAAATTGTAGGAGTTCAATTTCCACTTAAATGGTCTTCTTATGAAAATCATGCTTTAGGAACTTTTTATTTCCATCAATTACCTTAGAGAGGAGGAATAGGACTGGAGGAGCTGGTTATTTCGATTATGTCAATTGCTTATCTATTATCGAACTCCATAAAGACGTTAGAATCCGCATATTTTGACCAGCGCCCCACCTTGAACTATTGACACGCTGATAAGACGTATCAATTAGTTTATAATAGACTGTGTACTGTTTTCATCGAATGATGTAACAAACATATAAAATCGCCTCATGATACGCGATTATTCTCGTAGTTTTATGTAAGAAATTATGTTTACCTACCTACGTTTTATAATAACACTTTCATTTGATAACATTTGCTCAGATAAAATACCTACTGTAGGTACCTACTTTTGTTGTGTATCTATTGACTTAGCCAAACAAAATTACTTGGGAGAGATATGGCCTATGCTTTGCCAGGGGCGGATCCAGGATTGTCGTTTGGGGGGCTTGACCTCGCTGAGGGTGGGTTTTACCAAAGTAAACACTAAATAAGCACATACAATTTTAGTTTATGTAACGCATAAAAAGCCTCCTTGGATTACTTTTCGTAAATACCTCAATGACTTCGTTAGGTTGTAGACTACCAAAGAAATCTGGGTCTTTTGCTGGGCTAGAGCCCCTTAGCCCCCCTCTGGATCCGCCAATGTATATTGGTTATAAGTGGAGCTGATCCAAACACTAATTTGGGAAAAACTAAAATCAGCTTGCTTATCATAGACGCAGATAATATAATACTTCATAGGTAACAAGGTTCCAAATATATATTATACATGTAGGTAAGGGTCGATTACAGTACCGTATCCTGTCTCTGTCTCAGTAGTGTTGCATAGTATTCATAATAAATTATTCCTATACGCCGCTATTCGCACTTTCCCCGAGTCAGGTTTCAGTACTTAGAAATTGTAGTTATCTGAGAATGATTGTGGTTGGATCTCACGATAAGTTTCTACCGTTTCTATATTTATTTTCTTCATCCGGCAGTAGGTATAATTTTAAAAGACGAAGAAGAAAATTGACAGAACCTACTTAACACTGGTATTCCGGCCCATCCTCGGGTAACGAAAGGCCGAGGTGTTCACATTTCGCCAGTTGCGTATCCAATAAGAATGTTTCCTAAGTAAAAAAAAATATGATTCTATGATAGTTAGATTATTTACCTATTGAAAAATATTGGACGCGTATTTTTTGTTTTATCAAATCAATAAAAATTGACGAAGAGCTTGTGACGTCACTTTCCGAAAGTGTATCGGAATGTGACGTCACACGAGTTTCAACGCACTGTATTGTCCTCATTTTTTGTAAACGTGAAAAAAGAAAAATATTTGTCCATTATTTTTTAGTAATCTATCTGACGGACTTATTAGATTTTTTAATCAACATCCCCATTGCCATGCGACCATCACCATGTCTGTAGACGGGCAGACGGTCGATGGAGCAGACATGTGTTAGAGTGGAGACCGCGTATGGGCAAACGTAGTGTGGGACGCCCTGCGGCACGGATAGATTATTTGAAGAAGGTGGCTGTCAGTGGTTGGATGTGAACTGCTCAGGACCGGGATGGTTGGCGCTCTTTGGGGGAGGCTTACGTTCAGCAGTGGACGGTAATTGGCTGTTATGATGATGAGACCCAATTGTAAAACAGGAGCGAGCCTATTGTCATTCATAAAGACATCAAGACTCTGGGGCTGCTATTGAAAATTTCGTACCTATATAACGCTTTGCTGGATCCAAGAAACAGTCGTTTTTTCGAGTTTTTATCCGTTTTCTGTAGACCTCTGATAAACGGTCAATAGCTTATGAACCTTTGCTGGGGAGTTTGTTGCGCCACTTCTTCTTCCCAGCTAAAACACTGGGAAAGGTGGGCGTTTTGGGGAACTGTCTTTATGTAGAACTTTGACTTTCAATAAGTGCTGGCACCCAGCCTAATTTGAATAAATGACTTTTGATTTGATTTTATTAACCCTATTCACTTCCACTTCACACCACCAGCTTCAGAAAGGGGTGTTAGAACAAAAAGTCCGGATCGTTTAATCAGAAAGTTAAACTGTAATTGTGTTCCAACAGCTGTTGGCTGAGATCATCAGTCTTAACGAGTCCCCGTACGTGCACGGCATCATCGTGCAGATGCCTCTGGACTCCGAGCACCCCATCGACGCGCACAAGATCACTGATGCTGTGTCACCTGACAAGGATGTGGATGGGTAAATATAATGATTATTTTTGTTAAAAAGCGTTAATCCTATCGCCGGAAAGTGTGTTAAACTGTTGGACCGTTATAACCTCGTCATTTGTCGTCTGTCTGACATATCGCTGAAATGAACCTTTTTAGTGTAGTCGTGAGACACACACTTAGTTTTTAGCGTACCTACCTTATTTGTTATTTCTATGTACCGTGCGTGTTTCATGTTGGTAAGTGCTAAATAAATATTATTCTTTTTTTCTATATTTTAAACTAGATAAGGTCATGTAGATTTTGAAAGTAATTGAAGGTAGTCACAGTAACAGTCTTGCCATGGTCACAGATATTATAACATGGTGTATCCTATTACGCAGTTACTGGTTTGAGGAGGTCAGATAGGCAGTTGCTTCTTGTAAAATACTGGTCTGAATACCAGTAATTGTTTCCTTATCTGCACCTGGTTAGTCTGGAAGAACAGAAGTGGAAAAAAGGAAAGGTCTGTGAGACAGACTTCTCATTTCCTGAAAAGTCATGCTAAACTTCTCGTTGTTTAAAGCTGAGTACTAACCGGTGTTACAGGCCGTAATGTAACGTTCGCAGCGACATGTTATTTTACGCTGTGTCCTAAAATCCGTGTAAAACAAAACACATACGCACATGTTCGTGCTCGTTTCCAAGTACTGACTGCACGAATGCTCGCTTTGTAACATGTTACATTACGCCCCGTAACACCGGAAATTAAAAAATGACACAAATTGATTTGAGATCAATGGGTGTCATTTTTTAATTTGTTATTTAACTAGTCAAAACCATCATCATCATCCTTCCTTTAGCACAGTTTATTGGGCATCTGTGCAGCACGCCTTTTTCTATACATCTCTATTAGCCATCAGCAGGTTACACCTTTTCTAGCCTTCACAAGTCACACAATCTTTCCTTTACTGGAAATTACAGCAAGAACCTTATGTTAATAATACTGGACTGGACAGCATTTTAGGTCATGTTCAACATATCTGAATAAATATTATCTTCTTTTCATCAGTTTGAACACAATAAACGAGGGTCGCGTCGCAGTGGGTGATCTCTCCGGCTTCATTCCCTGCACACCGGCCGGCTGTGTTGAGCTGATCAAGCGTACGGGCGTGCCCATTGCCGGCAAGAACGTGGTCGTACTGGGACGCAGCCGTATTGTTGGCACCCCAGTCTCCGAGCTTCTTAAGTGGGAGCATGCGACTGTCACTGTTTGTCACTCTAAGACTAAGAATTTGAGCGAGATTGTAAGTTAACTGGTTAAACTCTATCTTTATTTAAATTCAAAGATTGGAACAACAAACTCTATTAAACCATATTTTTAAACCTCAATGTAAAATCCATAACAGCTCACAAACCGGTGAAAGCTAATAGTGGAGGGCCTCATAGGCCTTCTTAAAAGATTGTCCTTTTAGAAGGCCTATGCAAATTTGAAGTTTCTCTATAGCTATCGTGGACGTCTGTCAACTGAAATCCTAACGATGTGGCCATTTTGACGAACATTGACCCATTTCCTCCTTTCACAGACAAAGACAGCCGACATCCTGGTGGTGGCTATAGGAAGGGGCGAGATGGTCCGCGGCTCTTGGATCAAACCCGGCGCGGTCGTCATCGACTGTGGCATCAATCCCATTGCTGGTGCGTGCTATCCATAGAACAATGGATATTATGCTTGCTTAGAACTAAAATATTTATGCTTCAACTAATGCGTAGTGTGAGTACAATAGTCGGAACTGCTAGCAGAAACAAAACATTTGACAGTCCGACCGTCTGCGACTTTGCAGTGCAAGCCCGAACGTTCAATTCAACACCATTTCGCTGAAATTACTATTAATCCAATTGTAATTCACGACCGGAAAATTGCTTATTTCCGATAAGAAGTTTTTCTTTTGGAGTATTTTGTTGCTATAGTTTTTTTCGTCCCTAATTCAATTTTGGTATGATAACGACGGTTGCTTACCTTACTTTTATCTTCAGTGTATGACGGAATTAAAACTAATTTGTGTTATTATCAGTTATTAGTACTATTAGGTTCTTGAATAAATACGAAGTGTTCACCAAGACATTAACTATCAGATCCGTCAAAGAAGAGCGGTCAACGTTTGGTAGGCGACGTCGCGTATGAAGAGGCTCTATCAGTGGCGTCGCACGTGACGCCGGTGCCGGGCGGCGTGGGCCCCATGACCGTGGCGATGCTCATGCGGAACACCGTCCAGGCCGCGAGGCGCCAGCTGGACCGCTTGCTCGCGCCCACCTGGCCGCTTCGCCCGCTGCGCATCACGCCGCTAACGCCACCACCCAGGTCAGTAGTGTTACAGTGACGTGACGTCACATGCGCACACAGTGCAGGCCGCGTGGCGCCAGCTGGACCGCCTGCTGGCGCCCACCTTGCCGCTCCGCCCTCTGCACATCACGCCGCTGATGCCGCCGCCCAGGTCAGAAGTGTCACAGTGACGTCACATATGCAACAGTTGACAACCCTCAAGCTCTCACAGTGAAGAGGTCTGTGGTGAGATCGAAGGCAAGAGCTGCGGAGCAGAACCAAAAAAAGAGGTTTCATAAAGGTAACATTAAAGGCTGACAAGCATTACCAGTGTGGGCAGCACTGTACGTACGGTCTATTCCACTCTCCAATTCCACTATTTTAAGTTTAATTTTTCTTTTCAGCGACATTGTGATCGCTCGTTCCCAGAAGCCTAAGGACATAAGCGAGCTTGCACACGAAATTGGACTCTTTTCCAACGAAGTGTCGCAGTACGGACGCACCAAGGCGAAGATATCTCTGTCGGTGCTGGATAGAATGAGGAACCAACAGGGCGGCAAGTACATCGTGGTTGCTGGGTGAGTTTCACCATTAAGTAAAACATTATTATTTAAGTAACAAAATATATTAAATACTAATATTACCTAAGAAGCAGGAAGGCAACCAAGCCATTCAGGGGCACAGATAGACACTGATAATGATGAAAAAATACCCCTTTATGTCCCTGCTGATGACGAAATATAGAAAACATTCATTTGGAAATACTAGCTTAATATTATGTTCAAAAGGCCAATCAAAACAAGTCCACGAAATATCATATGTTACTTTAAAACCATAGATTTAAATAGTAAAGATTAGAAAGAATAGAAGAAAGGGCTCTGTGAACGTTTGCTGATACGCGTTCACCAAACAAGAACAACGGCGTTGTCAATGACTCGCGCACACGAGTGCTCTTGGAAATAGCGGACAGTGTGGCGAGTTCGCTTCGGTCTAGTCGGGTCATTGTCGGGCCAAGTTGTGGCCTTACAAAAACGAGCGTCCTGCCCTGTCCTTACTTTATAAGTCAACTACCTTCTGCCAGCGGCATCGGCCGTGTGAGTGTCGGAAATTATCCCAAGGGAACATACTCCCATTAATAAAACGCTATGCGCTATTCCAGAGATAAATTATTTATCTCTGTGCCAAATTTCATCCAGATCCGTTCAGCCGCTCCGACTTGTCTGAGTATCAAACATCCATCCGTGCATCCAAACTTTCACATGTATTAGAAAGAAGTAAGATGCTTAAGACCTATTTTCTCCCCCGTTCAGCATCACCCCTACTCCCCTGGGCGAGGGTAAGAGCACCACACTGCTGGGCCTGGTGCAGGCCCTGTCGGCTCACCGCGGACGCAACTCGTTCGCCGTCATGCGCCAGCCCAGCCAGGGTCCCACCTTCGGAGTCAAGGGAGGCGCGGCCGGTGGCGGTTACTCACAGGTATATGTCTAGATATAGTAGGTGCATCTAATATTGCAGGAGTTCATATACAAGGTCCCATTAAAATTGGTGTTTTTTTTTTTAAACACAGCGTTCAGTACGTCTAGCCAAAGATATCCAAGCAAAAAAACACTGATAAAGTAATTTTATTTTGACCGAAAATAATAAATTTTTCGGCACACTAGAATAAACACATCCATTATGGGGAGGTTATTGCAGTGGTTACGCACGCCTGCACAGTAGTATCAGAATTATGAGATAACAAAGACATGGCTGTGTTTATGCGTGGGTAACCCACATTTTTTATTTTCGTTAGCTGTTTTGTAAGTTTCTAATGCGTTTTTCTTAGTTATTTTTTACCATTGTCCTTATTTTGGTGTTCTGAATAATTTCTAAAAGTTTGTCCATCTATTTTAATGAGACCTTATATTGTAGGGGCATATTACATATTGTAGGTGCCTGGGGCATCGGAGATTGACATTACAGAGTCATCATCATCAGTTCAGTCTGACCAGTCTGAGTATGTTATCATAAGGACCTTCTGACCTTCATATCTTATTATATTGCGTACCATAAACGATAAAACCACATGTATTTTGTTGTACATTATCTATGTGTCACAACACATCATGTTTTTGACATAACACTTAGAAGATGCGTGATAAAAGAACAATAGAAATTAATACCGCTGTAATAAGTTTTTTTTTCTACAAGGCTAAGCGCGCACTACGTTAATCGGTCTGATTTTATCGATCGCTATTAAAAATTACAAACAATTTTTGCTCGCAGTATGCGGACTTTTATACTGTATATCGGTATTATTAACAGTTTTATTTTTCACTTTGCGTCTCACTAGAAATTTCTCCTGTATCGTGGGTGCGTTTACAAACATACAAACTCACAAACACGAATAGCCAAACCCGGATCAACTATCTGTAGGTCATACAAATATTTGTTCCGTGCGGGAATCGAACCCGCAACACGCAGCGCAGCAGCCAATCGTTCAACCACTGCGCCAACCATTTTTCAACAATTTTTCTCTGCAACTATTCAAATTCATAGTGCTAACCTAAGCCGAACATCTGATACTCCAAAGAAAGAAAGAAAAATAGTTTATTTGCGACAGGCATGACGCATACCAAAAAAATAAAATAAACTAAAGATCAAAAGTTATGCAAATTGGGAAGATATGCGTATATAAAGAAAATATTTATATACTAAGGTTCGATTTCCAGGGTCGATGTTCATGTAAGTACTTACATGTATGTAGAAATTTTTTTTTTGCTGTTTGAAACTATTACTGAAACATAGTAGTAGTAGTAAAAAGTTAAAATAAAACATTTTAAGTTTTAACACCCATAATCCTATCTTCAGGTCATTCCCATGGAGGAGTTCAACCTGCACTTAACAGGAGATATCCACGCGGTGACTGCCGCTAACAACCTGCTAGCTGCCCAGATGGACGCCAGGATCTTCCATGAACTGACGCAGAAGGACGGCCCACTCTTCGACAGACTGGTCCCCAAAGTTAAGGGGGTCAGGAAGTTCTCCCCCATTCAGCTGAGAAGGTTGAAAAGATTGGGCATCACCAAGACCGACCCTGATACCTTGACGGAAGGAGAGAAGGCGAAATTCGCGAGGCTCAACATTGATCCGTCGAAGGTTTTGTGGAATAGAGGTAGGTACATCCTTTTACGTTACTAACTTATTAGTGAACATTTTTTTTTTGTACGACTACGAGTGTGAGTCGATTTCGTGCACTAAGGCATCGTCCTAATAAAAAGCGATCTTATGAAGCGAGATTAGGATGACGCCTAAAAGCAGGTATAGACCACAAAGCCAATTTAATTCAATGCCTACCTATGGGTGTTACTACACCGAATGATCGATCGTCAATCGATGCTATCGATCGACGTTGATCGATTGGTGTTCGAAGGAAGAAGTAGAAACTGTCGATCGACGTCGACTAATTCATTCTAGCATCGATCGACGATCGATCAGTGTGGTACCACCCTATAACGGTTAAAAACAAGTTGTGCAGAGGCAGATAGACTGACTACAAAAACCTACTTTCGGTTCGCAACTGTAAAATGGGGAAAATCAAAACCAAAAACATCAAAACAAACTAAAAAAAACCGGCCATTATGATTGAACTATATTGGTGTTCATTCCGATGGGAACAAAAACTTAGAAAAACCCAATTAAGTTTGTTGGTTTCTCCCAGAGTTCCAGTCCATCATCATCAATATTGATGAAAAATGTTAATTTAACCGCCATGAAAGACGACATTTTGTTTTAAATATAACTCATTGCTCCAACCTTCTGCGAAGCGTGAAGGATAGAATAATAAATCACTTGTTTTGTTATTCACATTATTGTTTCTTTTTTAGGGTTCTGGACCCCTGTTTGAAAAAACGGAACCCTTCTAGGATCACTACACACTAACACTAACACTGTTTGTCTGTCCGTCCGTCTGTCATAGCTGATTTTCTCCGAATCTACTAAACCGATTAAGTTGAAATTAGGTACCTACAGATATAAACCTGCTGTTGCTCAAACACAGACGCGTAACGAAAATAAATAAGTTTAGAAAATGTGGTCACTTTTTCGAGGGAAAAGAAGAAAATAAAAATATAAAAGTTTTTCCAACTGTATACTGTGTCATATCTATACAAAGGGTTCTTCGTAAGAGTCTTTCAAATATTCCATTCCGAAGATTTTTTTTTTTTTTGAAAATTGACTATATCCCTTAAATCCGAAACTACAGACCCTACAATTTTGAAAAGAAAAATACAATAAATAGGTGAAACCTAGATTACAGGAAACCTTTAAGAAGTCAATGATTTCAAAGTAACATGTTCAAAAAATATGATTCGTTCGGAACCATTTGCACGCGAGTCCGACTCGTTCTTGGCCGGTCTTTTTTATTTCTATTTGTTTTGTCGTTTTTGTGCCAATATGCAGGACCAAATCTTGCAGATGATCAAAATATCCTATGGGTTTTATGTATTAGGTTATGCTTTTATAAACGGGACCTAAGTGAGTTTCAATGACAGATTCTTTATGGACAAAATAACTTTAATTTTGGAAGTCGGTGTCAAAAAACGAAGAAACCACACGAGAAATACCGACTTCCAAAATTAAACTTATTTTGTATTTTGTTGTGGTTTTTATTTGGACTTCCAAATATTGTGTTGTTGTATTTTTTTTTTGTAAAAAACGGGTTTTTCACCCAATAAATAAAATAAACCCCATTTTTATTTCCAGTTGTGGATTTAAACGACAGATACCTCCGCAAGATCACTGTGGGCCAGTCGCCCACAGAGAAGGGCTTCACTCGGGAGACGGCCTTTGACATATCAGTGGCGTCCGAGATCATGGCCATCCTCGCGCTGGGCAAGGACGTCGAGGACATCAAGGAGCGGCTCGCCAACATGGTGGTCGCGATAGACAAAAGTGGCAACCCTGTTATTGCTGATGATTTGGTAAGGACACTTTCTGCTGGTTTAAAATAATAGGATCATTAAACATTTTATGGTTGACACCAGATAAATTTGCAGTAGTGGTCATTGGCCCCATCTTCACAGAACATTCGTCACCTCCTTAGTTGCCCGTCCCTTACCTGCACCTTTCTGGATTTAAACGTGACTAATGATAGAGCTGAATCCTACCTACATTTAATGACATTCTTTATTTCAAAATCAGAAATGAAGACAGAAAGCTGTCCTGATTCGACATCTATCTTGATCCTTTGCATTTTTTTGTCATGTAGAACGGTTCATAATTACTTCGGGTACCTACAAAAAGATTGTACGGAAAGATCAATGTACTTTATCGTAACCTTATCTGGCGCCTACCATAGTTTTGACTCTTGCACGGACGAACTGCGATGAGTAGTATTATTGCAGAGGTCCTTAACAATTTGGGAGCAGCACAGTGTTGAGGCTGTGCTGGCAAGTTGCTATCAGCAATGTCCAACCACTATGGTTCAGCCTTTATTGTTTTTGTTCGCTTAGTTAAGCTTACTAAAGTTTAGCGACTTAACACACATGTATACGTGATTTTATTTTATTCATTTTAATTTTAAAAAATCTTCGGGCATTCTGACATGACGGGTATCATATCGGCTTGGTATTTGCCTAATTTAAATGAATAAACAATTTTCAAAACTTAAACATAATAAGTAATGAGTTGAAATAAAATTGTTTATGTCAACTCATTATTTATTAAGTTTCGCCAGTAAGCCCTATACCCAAAATTGCCGCTTCCTTCACAGGGCATGACCGGAGCCCTGCTCGTCCTTCTCCGCGACGCCTTCGAGCCGACACTGATGCAGTCCCTCGAGGGCACGCCGGTGCTGGTGCACACTGGGCCATTCGCCAACATCGCCCACGGCTGCTCCTCAATCCTGGCCGACAAGATCGCCATGAAACTGGCTGGGGAGAACGGATATGTGGCCACTGAGGCTGGATTCGGTTCTGATATTGGTGAGACCTCTTTTATTATAGTACTAAAGATTTGTGTGCAATTTTTGATAACGTTTTAGTCTTTTTTGATACATGGAATTTTTCTAGCACTTGCCAAGGATAATTTTATCGACCGAATAGATATCTGTCCGCCCTGGCTTCGCACGTGTGTGCAATTTAATTATATATATATACACAAACCTTAATCGTTCATAGCTCTTTCTATGATTGCAAAACGTATTAAAATCCTCTAGCCTCGCAAGGGAGGCTTAAAAACAGAGGCAAGCAGCGCCTTTGTTTAATACTATTAAGAGAGGTTTAACTTATTTAACCAATCAAAGAAATTTTGTCCAGGTATGGAGAAGTTCTTCGACATCAAGTGCCGTGCGAGCGGTGACACCCCACACTGTGCGGTCATCGTGTCCACCGTGCGCGCGCTCAAGATGCACGGCGGCGGGCCGCCCGTCGCGCCCGGCACGCCGCTGCACGACGTCTACGTGCAGGTAACCCACAACAACAACAGTCCTTACCTTAGACGTGGTCAAATTTCACTTAATTGTGGAAATCAACCCAGCGAATAGCTTAAGTAAATCAATCCAGATAATGGTGTAAGGCTGGTAAGTTAACCTAGCGAATGGTCCAGGATGGGCAGCAGATTAACCCAGCTGATGGCCTACTTAACAGATGATCTCCCCCTCCCTCCGCCTCAGAACAGCTGTGGCCCTTAGCTACGAATATTCGAAAATCGATATAACACGATAAGCTTCGAAAAATATTACGTTACCTACCAATCAACTATTTTTACCAAGAATCAGAGCTGTTTTTATGAACTATAAACCTAAGCTTTGACGGTCTGCCATGATTTGAGGTTAACGGGAATTCCGGCAGACTAATTTTATGGTAGATTTATGAGTAAGCCGGCACCACAATACTGATCTAAATCTGGCTAATGGTATAACGTTATGTGTTTTCAGGAAAATCTGGAGCTTTTGAGCAAAGGTCTGTGCAACTTGGGCAAACACATCAGCAACGGCAACAAGTTCGGCGTGCCGGTCGTCGTGGCCATCAACAAACACGGGTCAGTTGTTATTTATTAAACTACACTAACATAATATATGTACAACTAGCTCCTCCTCCGGCTTCGCCCGCGTGAATTTCGAATATAATCCCAAGGGAACATGTTCTCGTGATAAAAAGTATCCTTAGGCCTATCCAGGACATGGTCTGCATTAAAGTTTGCCGCCTCTTTTCACTCTTTAAACAGTTAAGTGTTTAAGTTTGATTAATTATATCAAAGAGCATTTGGCTCAAGTTTTAAGTAAATTTTAATCTGACCAAAATCAGAAATGTTCCTTACAAACCTAGCATCCTCTTTTCACCGCTTAGAGGTTGAATTTATGAAATATTCATTCGTAGGATACTAAAACTAATACTAAAAGGATTATTTTGGAGAAACGAAAATATTATCAGCCTAGGGTAGTTTAGGAGCAGTGATGTGCAAACGACGAAAGATTACGAACCTTCTATTCAAACTTTGACAAACTTTACCTGTCGTAAAATGTCGGGTCGGGAATGGGGGTAATTTTGAAAAACGAACAATGTCAACTTTTATTATTTACTTCGGCCAGTACTGTAAAAAGTTTCAAGTACATTGTCCAAGCTTTCTACGACCAGCAGTTTTAGCTGTGCGTTATCTGTCGGTCACTCAGTCAGTCAGTAACGGAAGGATTTTATATATTACGATTTTCTGAAGTGCTTCTCTTCTTTGCGTATCAGCGGTACTTCTAACTATACTGCCGGTTTATTATGTCTACGTCTCACCGAGTAAACTTAGATGGAGTGAGCATGAAGTGAACTGTCATTCCATCTTGTTTGTTTGGATTGACAGCTCACTTCAAGTTCACTGCACCTAAGCGTACACGGTGAGATGTTTACAGAATCGCACGGGTCTTTGGGCTCAATATGTGACCACATTTAATTAGGCGAGCCTATTGCCATCAGAACATGACGCCTGTATCCCGAAGGGTTAGGCAGAGTTCCATCTATAGTAGCTACAATCACATTTCGCCATTATGTTTAAGTCTCATTTAATAGGGAGCTTATTGCTATCAATGGTGCACAAATCCATACAATCCTAATATTACTTTGCCTGACCCAGTAATCGAAGGTACTCTCATTTCTTTCGACATGACACGAGACATAAAATATAATACAATTTCAATACCTTTTACAGCAACGACACACTCGCTGAGTTAAACATGGTAAAAGACTTTGCCCTCAAGAACGGCGCATTCAGGGCTGTTCTATGCGACCACTGGGCGAAGGGCGGCCTCGGAGCCGTAGAGCTCGCAGACGCCGTCATCGAGGCCTGCGACTCCAGCTCAAAGTTCAGCTTCCTATACCCACTGCAGCTGTCAATCCAGGACAAGATCCAGGTCATTGCGAAGGAGATGTACGGCGCAGGGCAAGTCGAATACACCGATGAAGTACTCGAGAAGATCAAGGCATTTACTGAGAAGGTAACTTTATTACTTATTCAAAAATAATAAGACATACTTATAAGTTACTTCTTTTTCGACACAGAGTTTAGAGAGAAAGAGAGTCATTTGTCTCTTTCTCTCTAAACACCTTTTCGAAAAAGTTATCTATGAAGTTTCATTCAAATCGGTTCATTCATTTCAAATGATAAGGTCTTGAATGTTTGTATGAAACATTGAAACACTGTGAGGAGAATACGCTATTAACAGTAGATTTCATTGGCAGCTCAGCAGGTAATAGAAACTAATTCCTCATTGATAGTATGATGCCTGTATTTTGTGAGATTAAAGGTAACCACGCCCACTTACCGCCAGTTATATTGTAATGTAATGGATGCGAGTCTGTATCTCTCGTAATCTCGATCGCGATCGAGATTTACTGTGTACGGGCAACCTTAGGACTTATCGACCGAATTCGATCGGTGACTATGTCGAGCTTAGACAGCTGTTGGGGAATCCAGCAATTGATTCTATTTCAGATTTCCTCATCAAATATCTAGAATTTTAGGTCACTTATTATGTTAATTAATCTAATTAAGAATTCCACGTTAGCTATTCCACGAAATCAAACACTCAGTTGATCTTCAACTGAGTGTTTGATTTCGTGGAATAGCAAAGCATGATCCAGTATGAAATAATGTTATAGCGCAATCTATTGTATAGTATTTGTGCCGATAGACGCGGAGCCGAAAGCGGATTAATTATATGTAATTTTTGCATAGTCAGATGGGGCCTAGGCACTATCAGCTGAGCTATCTGAAACGCATGAAATAAGAAAATATACACGAAACGAAAAAATAAATTGAAATAGGCTTTGTTGTATCTAATGATAAATATAAATCTAATTAAACTTCTGAAACATTAATACTTAAGAACGACTTTATCGCAACCACGTGCAATGCTGCGGTCACAGTTAAAATTTCAGACAGAAATATTTATTCATAATCTAAATTCATGCTTTTCTTTCAATTATATCTCTTAAGTCGAATCACATCATCTTCCTACGAACTACACAGGCAATACAGAACAGACCACCTAAGGTGAGGAACATATTGTGGGCAGAGAGGTAGGTACCCACCACCTACCTCACTGGACTTTTGGTCGTGAACAGCAGTCACCTTTAATATGCGTAAATCACGGAATTGATTCGGTAATGGTTGGCGAAACTTAATGGAAAAAAGAGGCGGGCCGCGCGAGGGAAAGGCAAGGCCTTCGCCCCAACCGCCGCAACAGGAAAAGACGCCCCGGGCGTCGGGAGTCGCAGGGCGATCCCCGGCCATCGTAGGCGCGAGCCTGCGGATAGCGAGCGTTGGGTGGCTCGCTGTCCGATCACCACCAGGCCCGGGTCGAAGGCGCGTTGTGTTTCACGCGCGCCTCAAAGAGATGTCAGCATAAAAGACAGGGCCCGCTAGGGCCAGAGCCTGCCAAGGTTGCGGAATTTGTTCGAAAGAGTCACCGCGGCCCTGGAACGCAAAGGGCTTTAGAAGGAACACGGATGGGTTTTAGTCAGTAAGAGTCTGACACGCCCTTCCGCTCCACCCAGAGCGGAAGAAGTCATTTGATGATTTCCCATCCATAAAAAAAAAAATGGTTGGCGAAATGGGGGGATTTTTTATCCATCATGGTGCGAGTGCGATGCAGTTCAGCCGGTCGATTCTGTAAACATGGCGAAGTGCTCACAGCTCACTTCACCCAAGCCTTCACTTCGACATTTTTATAGAATGGCACTGCACAGGCTAGGTCTCATTTGCTATAGCGACCGTCCCAAATGTCCATTCACCTGCACCTTGCAACCTTAATGACTTGAACAACATCTTCAACGTTACGATAAACGAGGCCACCAAGCCCAAACCTATAATTTACGAACCATCGACATGCAAACGTAGCCTTACTCTTTGATATAAACTATGTTGATTGTCTAGTTGATCTCATTGAATGAAATTGATTCTGACGCGGGCAAAACCGGTGAGATCATTTTGCCAATGGTAAACAGATTCATGAAAAATACCCACAGTAAAATATCAGCCAGATGTACCTAGTGTACCTACCTACGCAAAAACCCACAATCTGTTTAAAGAATCGAGCATGGCATTTTTGTTAATATTCATTCATTCTGGAATACCTATTGATGTAAGGATATCTCAATAGTTTTTAAAATCGCTTTACCTGGAACCAGGGGCCCTACTATGAAGTCTTAAAGCAATCACGATTCCACGCTTCGAGAGAGACAGAGCTATAAATAGCGAATAGCACTATCCCTTTTACATCATCGGAATTGGATGGCATTAGCACGTCATAGTAGGGCTGAACAATACCAGCCATTGGGTAAAACAGCACGCATAACGCATAATGTCTTAATTCGAACAATTGAATCGATGAACAATCGGCTTCTCTGCAAAGATCGTGATTCCATTTCCCACATGAAACAATAGAAGATAAATGATTTGTCCTAGTCTTATAATATAACAATTAAAGAATCACCAGCTACATCATCTAACCCAACCATTATTTCGCAGGGCTACGATAAGTTCCCGATCTGTATGGCGAAGACTTCGAACTCGCTGACCGGAGACCCTTCAGTGAAGGGTGCGCCCACTGGTTTTACGCTTAAAATCAACGGGATCTTCGCGTCCGTGGGCGCTGGCTTCGTGGTCCCCATGGTGGGCGAGATCTCCAAGATGCCTGGCCTCCCCACCAGACCCAGCATCTACGATATTGACCTCAACACTAAGACAGGAGAAATCGAAGGACTCTTCTAATTTTTATATGCCTTCCAGCAAAAGACACTATGAATAAAATTTAAGATTTATTTTGTATAACCGATGTTAATAAATCATGTTATTTTATATAGATGTTGTTATTTGCGTTATATTTATGTAAAGGATTTTGTCTTTCATTCATTATTCAAAGACCACAGTGTGGTGAACTGCATTTAAATTGCGATCAGATAATATGACAATACAATCATTAGGTACAATCTTATCGACATAAATCCTGACAAGGAATACGTGCACATTTAAATCGGCCATTATTTGATAAGTACTGAATCCTTGCTGCATATATATTAGAACGAAAAAAACATATTTATAATGCAACAGTTAACCTTTTGAACGCCATTGTCACGTACGTATACATGACAAGCAAGCGCATGCCTTGTACGCCAAACGTCACAAATATGTGACAAAAAGTATGGCGAATTTGTGGCTTGGCGATGGGGGCACGCCGATGCGTTTCTGTTCTGGCGTTCAAAAGGTTAAACAACAAGGTAGAAAGACCGTACTACGCCCACTGCGCAGTTAAAAACAACACCGCCTCAAGCGTCGTCGTGTCTGGGTACCTAAACAAGGCATTGAGCACGCAGCATGCTACTGTTGAGGCCTCGTTTACGGAGACGTTTATGAAGGACCAGCTGGATCTCTCCAGCTGGTCCTTCATAAACGATGCATGATGCCCTCACTTTTCCAACACCACACGCTCTCCGGACATGGGTGTTTCATCTTATTATGTGGGTTTATATGTATTTTGTCATAGTACTTCGATGAGAGTGATTTTAAAATCCGATGCGACAAAATTTAATTTAGAATTATCGACGACATTACAAATCAAAAGGTCCATTACGTTTAAAGCATAAGCAATTTGAACACTGACCTGATGGAAGAAAGCTGGCCTCCACTATTGACCGGCTTTTTTCCCGGACTGCTACTTTGGTGCCCGGCAGTAGAGATAGATACATTAAGGTCAGTGCTCACAAGAGTCGAGTTGCATTTTCTCTGTCTCTTTATTCAAAACGCCGATCGTCGCGTCACCGTGAGAATCGACCTAAAGCGTCACACTTGAAATAATTTCATCGAGCACATGTTTTGACAGATTTATTCATCTATTATTACTATTCTACGATCAATGATAAAAACTTCAGCAGTTTATTAAATTTAATATTGTATGAGTTATTGCCAACTATTAAGGTGCCGTGGGTGGTGCTTCTTTATGACATCCGAAATTCCGAATGTCCACACGACAGGTTGAATCACTAGTAGGTATTTTAACTTTAATAGGATCGGTGCTGGTCATGCTGCGTCACGAGGCACGAATCACGTACGACTCCTCAAACACGTAGACGTAGATGTCAGTACCGTGACTCCCGAGTACAGCAGCCCGATGACAAACCCGATTATATGTAGATTCGGCTTAACACGTAAGCTCGACTACTGTATTCAGACAAACCGCAGAATTTCGTATGCACGCATGCATGGTAACAAGATATAGAACGCGCAAACCAGATACATGACAGTGAAACTAGTCGAGGGTTAGTCGGCGATGGATGGAGCGCAGCGTACTTAATATCAAAAAGAGTGACTGAATAAGTAACACAGTGGCGGTGTTAGGCATCGGCAATATTATCGAGGCATCGCCAGGGTCGAACTGGGCCGGAAGGGCCCGGGGTGCCCCCCACGAGCCCGCGGGTCCGGGACTGTTGATGGGATACTATCGGAACAAAATGCTTTCTACAAATGGTTAATTATATCAACGATAGTTATATTATTAGTAGGGTTGCCAACAATTTACTTTTTGGGACAAAAATGTTTGTACCCCACCTCGTATGTTTGATTTTTTCTTTCATCATTCATACATAATAGAAGTAATTTAGTCGACTGAGTAGGAAGCTTTAAGAACTTGGAAATGTTGTTTTATTTATCTGTTCAACGAGTTGATCCCCTATGTGTTATTTTAAGATGGATAGATTTACTGGTCTGTGTTTTAAAATTTAACATTTGTTTCATCTACTTTTATTTGACGACACTATTGCTTGGGGTGTACAATGTACATAAGGAATAATGGTAGCCCCAAGATGCTTCATTATCGTAACATAATGCTATATACAAATGATAAATTTTTAACGATAATTATATTGACTGGCCTGTTGGTCTAGTGGTTAGTGACCCTGACTGCTAAACCGGAGGACGTGGGTTCGATTCCCACACAGGACCAATCTTTGTGTGATGAGCATGATCATTTGTTCTGTGTCTGGGTGTAATTTGTCTATAACATGTATGTATTTAGAAATATATAAGTATGTTTATCAGTTGTCTGGTTGCCATAGCACAGGCTCTGCCTAGTTTGGGATCGGATGACCCTGTGTGAGTTGTCCCAAGATATTATTATTATTAAGATATATTATTATTATTATTTGTAGAAGTGGCATATACCTACCAATAATAAATATAATTATCATTTCAAAATTTATCATTTGTACATGTTACCGGAAAATGACAAACTCCGTAACATAATAAATTATCTTGTGAGATTGTAAACTCTCGATAAATTGTCAACTGAACATTTGGAATTCTTTTTACGCATCAAAAGTTGTAGTGTGTGTGTGTCAGTTTGACCAGAGCTCAATGCTTCCATAGCAAACAATACAAAATACATTTGGAAAGATTTTATTTTAAAAGAGTTCGCTTAATAAAGTTACAAACTAAGAGGTATCAGCGGGGGTTTCGTCGATCTCATTGACGATCTCGGTGGGTTGGAAGGTGACGGGGGTCTCCGGGACCGCGGTCACGGGGGGCTCCTCGTCATCGCTGTCGTTGGCGCCTGGATGCGCGTGCTGTGCCGGCGGCGCGTGCGCAGGCCGCGACGCGCGGGCCGTGCCCGGCGCAGACCACACGCCTTGAGAACGCTGCAACAATAACAATTATTATACTAATTAAAACGCAGGTCATTCGTCATGAATTGATTTAACCCAACTTGGGACGATTCAATAGATATGTCAAAAAAATCTAGGTATGTCAAACATACGTTTTGGGCAAGGAAAAGAAGTTATCGCATCGTATAATCGTTTGAGACTTATTTAGGACAATGGATTAAGCAGCATGAGCCTTATGCGATAAACTGAACCGAGCGAACTTTTTTATTGGAAGCCTTAATTGTTTTGCAGGTTTTCGTACTACCAGTATAAGGAACCTTAAGTTCGTGCAACTACTAATAATGTTTTTCTATGATTTATATCTTTTCTTTGTTAGATGAATAACAAAGAGCCCATGAGATGGTAATCAGTCGCCGCTACCTATGGACATTGTATATGTATGTACTTGTGAATTTATATGTCGAAGTTTAGCATTGCTTTTGCATCCATCGGCACCAACTCAGGTTTGATTTTAAGTGAAACTTTATAAACGCTCGAAAAAGTAAAAGTATGAGTTTCAATGGATTTTGAACTTTGTCGTGTATGAGGTAGAGTTAATAATCTAAAATGTTATAAATATTTCTCCAATTCCAATGTAGAGGCATTGCGCGATACATTGTCATGCCATATCTGACGAGTAATCACATTACCCGGGCGAGTTATTTCCAGTTTGCCAAGCTTTACTACTGCCTAAACGCTGCAAAGCTGAACTTAACTCATACCGGTTCTTGCACTGAGCAACACTGCTGTGTGGCAGAAATAGCAGATCTGAAATGGGCCTGACATCTTTCCGCCGAGCTACGATATGTACAGCTTCAAACAAGAATTCAAGAGGGTCCTCTTCGAAAAGGTTAGGCAACTCAGCTTTGGTACCCCTTTAATTACAGATATGGACATCTATCCTATAAATCAATCTGAAGAGTTTGTTTGAACGCGCTAATCTCTAGAACTCGGTCGGATTAGATTTTTTTTTGTATGTGATAGCCACATTCATGAGGAATGCTATAAGCTATACGGGAACGGGAAACAACGGAATATGCGCGTACGAAGCCGCGGGAAAAAAGCTAGTCTGCAATAAAATGGGTAATAAAGCTGCGTTGCCAGCGTCAGTGAACACTTCATCAAGTTGGCGGCCTGTTACTTTGCTACACTATGCCATAAACCAGCCTGCCAGACAGAGGGATACACGAGTGATCCAATAAGGGTTCCGCTTTTTCCGTATGGATGTTCGGAACTCTAAACAATATGTATGGTAGTACTTCCTACCCCTGACGAGCTCCTTCGGAAGTCTCGAAGTTATTTTGCTAAAAGCATCAAATCTTATTAAATCTTACCTCATACTGGTCCTTGCACTGTCGCACGCGGTCGAGGTACATGTCGTAGACGTACTGCGCCATATGTGGCATGTCGCGGATGCGCAGTGTCATGGAGTCGGGCACAGCTGCCACTGCGCCGCGCTGAGCCGGCCAGCGCTCTCCCGGCACCAGTTCTAGCTCGATGGGACGCTCCACCAGCTATGGAAACCAAAATTACATTGCAAAAACTGTCCCGAAACTAGCAATTAATGTATGCAGTGCAGGTGCTAGACAAGGGTAAGGCCTGAGGGGTCTCGGCCGTAAGGATGCTTTTTAACATAAGATGTGAGAAATAAAAAAAACAGTAAGTGGATCGCTTCATTCTCTTATCCAGTTGTAGAGCGCAGCTCGTGTTTAAAGGGCTAGTACATAAAGAGCAGAGTACATATGTATTAAAAAAATTGGTTGTCTGTAAAGTCGGTTTACGGACGATAGTTTAACGTGACAACGTCATAACAAAACATTGATGAAATGATTGCATACTTTTAATAAAATTGAATCATGCAGCGCTCTCGCTCTGATCGTAACGTTATAATGAGCGTAACGTTACAATGAGTCATCCTTTATCGTGCGTGCAGCCGGCGTTCATCAATTTATTAGACGTGGTCACGTCAAAAAAGCGAATGATGTGAGCGAGAGTTGCGTGCGAGAAATGTGCTCACGTACGACTGAAAAGAGTCCGTTACGCAACTTTGCACTACTCAGCTACACACCGTTTCACAGCTTCGCTTGCATCCTCGCGCTACCTCGCTACCTTGCATATCATTGTAGAATAACATCCTAAGACGTACGAGACACAGAACATTCATTATAATATACTCTTCTATCT
The DNA here is from genome assembly GCA_002192655.3 of Mamestra configurata. Taxonomy (NCBI): domain Eukaryota; kingdom Metazoa; phylum Arthropoda; class Insecta; order Lepidoptera; family Noctuidae; genus Mamestra; species Mamestra configurata. The sequence goes on from NDFZ01005425.1 coordinate 335,287, forward strand.
GACTGACGATTTCTACTTCTATTATGCTCTATATCATTGTCAAACAATCCAATCATCTTTTTTTATCCTTATTTTATGTAAACGGAATAGATCGACATACATATTTTAAACTACAGAACAAATCGATCAAGTTTACTTCACCTTCTTTTCGGCTGCCTTCTCTGGGCGTCAATCACCATAGTTAGGCTGCCTTTTTAATTTGAATAAATCTGTGATTGCCAATTTTCCCATAATTGATATTTTTATACTATCAAACAGTCTGGTAAAATAATTTCATTCAAGATTCTTTCGCTCGCTGTAGAGGCAAGATGTCGGGCACCTTTCCAAATTATTTTAAAAATTTAAGGAAAATCTCGTCAAACAAGTTCTATTTTTTAAATAAACAATTTTCCTTTTCCCTGGGATGGAAAACCCAGTGATGTTTACACGAAATTCTGGGAAATCATGTCGTTAGTTTTATGATTGATTTTCTAATGTATCTGCCAGATTTATGTCTGGCATGTGTTCATTCTTAGACGGTAAAAACTGATGAAGATGAATAATATAGTTTATTTTTAATCTATATGTATAAAAGCGGAAGTTCACTCATTCGTTTATTCATTCACGTACTCATTAATCACGAAATCTCGAAAACTGCTTAACCTATGAAGATTAAATTTGGCATGGAGGTAGATTTTAAGCAGGAGACTAAGAAAGGATTTTAGGAAACCCCCCGTCAATGGGTGAAATAGGGGGTTGAAGTATATATGATGAAGATCTTATTCCTTACATTAATAAACTTGAAACTTGTTACGAAAGACTGTTATTATTCGTTTTTCGGAACTACCTCCAAAACACGATTTAGACCCCTAAATCGTGTGTTGGAGTTCAAGTTTGTATGAAAGAATCTTATTTCTTGGATTTATAAACTTGAAACTTGGCACGAATACTAATCTACATGATTTATAAATAATGTCATAATTCATGTTTCAAAACTTACCCCCAATGGGTTTTTAGGGGCTGTTAAAGTAAGGAAGAATCTTAACGCTTGGTCCGATAAAGTTGAAACTCGGCATTAGAAATTTTTATAAAAATGATTTTTCTGAAATCAACCACTGAAGGGATGTAAAGGGCTTCGACGGATCTAACGTTTTATCATATTCAACCCGCAACGGGATGAAGGGCGCAACAGTTGCGCTGATCATGTGGCTTCAGCAGCAAAAAAGCCAGGATAATTAATGAAAATCGTTGTGATTAAGTTTCCAAAACTGCCCTTTAAAGTGGGCAAAGAGGGCGCTGAAGTTCGTGGAGTCAATTCTAAATCAACTCAGACGAAGTGCTAGTATTTATATATTTCTACAAATACGATCACAATATCGCTCACATACGTCAAGAAGAATACCAAACAATTAGGCGCGGAAACAGGGTTTCTCTATGAACAAAACGGGGGGAAACCATTTAGTCACGTTATACCTGGAGACGAAGACGGAAAACCCAAGAAGTCAAAGTTCAGCAAAAGCATACCCAATTCAGTATTCGGAAAATGTTTCCTGCTCCATCAGAATTCGGGTATGTCAAAATCACATCGAGTTTTACATAAACTTGGTACGTGTGTTTTTTTCTAAAATTCGGTATGCTAGATGTCCGGGTACCATACCTGATTAAAAGTAGGCTGTAGCTCAAAGCAGTTCCTGAAGAGGTTGGCCCTGGCGAAGATGTACAGTCCCAGACGGGCCCTGGACGCGGCCACAATGAGACGCCGCAGGTCGCGCACGTGGCCCACGGCGCGTGTGCGCACCAGTGACACTAGAGCTATGTCATTCTGCTGTCCTTGGTACTTGTCCACGGTTGTCACCTGTGAAGGCAAAATAATAGTAGTGTAATGTTGGTTTGTTGTGCAGTTCTTTCGTCATTGATAACATTTTAAGGACTATCGCTGTTAGCAGTTGTCAATGTCACCGTTATTGCCTTAGTTTTTCATTGTTATGCCCTTGCCCCTTTTATTTTGTTGGTTCGCACTTAAACTCAAGTACCGTCGTTGATACATACATATAGCTACAATTATTTTTACTTCCCATGTAATTTCATGAGTTTTAACCACTGCAAGTTTTCAAAGACATAATGTTGGATCGATAAAGATAAAAACTAAAAATCATGTTCTAAAAATATTCAACAGTTTACTATTTGGACCTACCGAGTAAAACTCTTCGTTCTACTTCGAAACCCTCCGGCAACGTGAAAGCCAAAGTCAATTACTTTTGAACGTCAACATTTACAGTTAAAAGAATATACAGGGTGCATTTTTAAAGTGTGCGTAGATGGCCAAATCTGAAACTATGAGGAATATCGAAAAACACTTTAAAGACTCTCAAGCCCGATTTTGATGAAAATAAAAAATTGCAACATAAGGTTTATGAAAAATTGGTTTTCCTAGCCAAGAATCGAACCGGTTCATTTGAAAAAAATAAACCACCTGTATTATTACACTATCCGAGAGTGTTGGTAATAAGGATTAAATTCTGGGAAGTAATAACACACGGCAAACTAAAGGAAAGAGCTCATTTATACACAACGCAAAATTGAGTAGGCCTTGCCGACCTTGCGAATTTAGATTTGAAAATAGTTTTTTTTATGATGCCTTATGATGTCAGGAATTTGGTTTATAAATAAAAGTTACGCGAGCATCATTGTATCATCGCTATAAGCTCTATAAAATTCTAATTTCAAGTCGTTCTCATAAATGTCTTATTCACTGTCTTAGTATGGAGCCGAGAAACTGCGATGAAAAATACCCACGTGCATCAAACGACGTTTTCAATACAAAACTCGTAAAAAAACATAAACATAACTTTTGGTAAAGGGGTAATATAAACATGAAAATTAATGGTCCATGATGTTCAATTAATTTGAAGTGCATTTAAAATTATTCAAAACTATTTAAAGGCTTCGAATGGTCTGCACCTCTTTGCTGAGATTAAAAGAAAACGCTCACCTATTAGCGTGATATAGGAATTGGAAATGCACTTGTCAACATAAATGGACCATGTGAAATAAACAGGATTCTGATCCTAGCTGTAGACGCAAAAAGTTTTAGAACATTTTGATACAAGCGGGGAAAGTTGGCCATTGCAGTTAAAGCGGAATAGACGCCAGAACCGAATGCGAGACCGTAATGGAGCCCAGAAACTGCAAAGATAAATGCCCACGTTTAATGCAAGTTTTTCAGCACATTTACGCGAAAAAATAAATTACATTTCACATAAATATAATATTTAGCAACTAACGATTGTGAATACCGCACGGAATGTGCGTCGCGAATGTATGTCCTACAGATAATTGGGTCTGCATGTTTGTGTATGTGAGTTTGAGTCTCTTCACTCAAAAAAAAATCGGAAAAAAATGACCTAAACAATTCCTAACATCGCTTGCGCTGCAAAAACTATTGATGATGAATTAGAAAACATATGAAAACCTACAAAAAAGTCCGCGATAGCATATGTAGGGTAGGTATGTAGGGTAGGTATGTAGGGTAGGAATGTAGGGTAGGTATATAAGGTAGGTAGATAGGGTAGGTAGATAGGGTAGGGTAGGCAGAGTAGGGTAGGGTAGGCAGAGTAGAGTAGGTAACGGTTGACGGGAGGTGACGGGAGCAATGCCATGCCACGGGCACAGCTTGTAAAAAATAAATAAACATGTTCAAGCGTTTTTGAAAACTTTGAAGTTATCTTAAAATATGGCTGCCCAAAGTAACTATTCCACGCGGACGAAGTCGCGGGCAAAAGCAACTATAGTATAAATCCTTATCTTAATAAATGTGTGTTAATCTTGATGAATTAAGAGCAACATTGCGTTAAATTAAATGGTTTGCATTTAATTTGGATGAATATCTTCTCAAAATTAAGGTAAGTCGCGCAAACAAATAATTACATTTCATGGACACTGTGTGGTGTGATGCTCCGCAGAAGTAGAGATACTTAGTGTCCCGAACTGGTAAGACGTCGTTGAAGGTTATCTATTGCCCTTTTTATTTCGGCCTGAACCACAATACTTACTATTGATGCTGGTAATTAATGTTTGGGTACTTCGTTAGTCTGGGCTTAAAAAAAATTGCACCCGTGCGAAGCCGAGGCGTATCGCTAGTACATTATAAATAAATTTATATGCATAAGTAGGTTTGTTCAACAGCAGTTATTTACCAGAGTCATTATTAGTTTTTTTGTCTCTGTGGTTCTGCGAGATTAAGGATGGACTTAGCATAAACTATTAGGTCAAAATGAATGGTTAGTTTTTTAAGAAGTAGGTACACTCCTCAATGATGTCAGAAGTTTTGCATAGCGATGTTGTAGCACTCCCAATAATATTATCATCATTATTTCGAGCAGCTGATCTCAGTGTTACTGACATTTTGCTATTGTTAAGACGTAGTTAATAAGAATACAGTATTATGTAACACAATCCCTGAAACGGGGTCATTGTACTCAACATTATGAACATTTACTATGGAAACAACACTGAAATCGCGAAAAAATATTGACTGCCCATGGATTTTTGTGCGCATAATCCGACAAAATGTACTGAAGAGCTGATTTTTTTTCGTGATTTCGAGTTTGGTACAACAGTAAAAGTTGTTCATAATGATGAGTACAATGGCCCCTTAAGAGGTATTGCGTTTATTCTGTTACACGTTGTATAAATTATTTAGAAAACTATATACTCTTTCACAGTGAGCATTGCTTACAGGAATTAATAGCACATTTTTTCATATTATTTTTGATATCTTTTTTGATGTTTTTTTTTTAATTTGCCCAAATTTTGTAATTTGTAAGGAGCCTTGTCTTTTGGAAGATCTTCAAATATTTCTCGAAGACAAAAATAATCGTTACATAAGGCATCTTGGTCAATATCGTTTGCAATATTAAGTACGTCGGGTAATACGAATAGCTCTTAGCCATAAAATTGCACCTTTTATGGACCTTTTAGCAGACAGCGAGTTTTATTAGTATAAAGAGTTCTCAGAAAAATCATAGCGTTCTTGCAAGTGTGTATAGTTCTTTTCAAAAACTAGTCAGTTTCGACGCCAAAAAGGTTTTATCACCAGCGGAAACATTCCTTAATAAGGATCTAGAATTTGTCATCCAACCTGAGTGCCAATTCTACAAATTCTTAAGCAACGTTCGCATTCGCATGTCAGTCGCAATCTGTCAAAATTGTCTGGAAATTGCGAACATTGCTTAAAAATTAGTTGAATTGACAGTCTGTTTTTGAGATGACTCATTAGTTTTTCATTACACTGTCAATTTCTAAGACAGTGTCAATGCATTATTGGCTGGACATAGGCCTCTCCCAAAGGGATTTTCCATAATCGCCACGCTTGGCTAGCGATCGCAGTGTAGCTGTTGCAATGCACAGAGAATGCTGTTGCCCATTCTCTGGTGAGTCCCTTAGTCGCCACGGGAAGTGATGGGGTGGTGCTATTCTTTTAATCAATGCATGAATGTATGCATCACTGAAAGCCTGCGGCAATTTTGAATTATTATTTTGTAAAGAACTTTCCGAGAAGCTGTTTGTCTGCAGATTTTGAGTTATGTCGGGAGTCTGTAGATCATTAAATATGTCAAGAGAATCCAGTCGGATCCCGAGCATCTGGCAGCTCTTCTTATAATTTATCACTTTCACTGCCTATGTAAACAATGCACCATTAGTTTCGTTCTAGAAAGGAGTTAAAACAATTGTTTAAAACAAAATTGAATGTCCTCGTTTTTGTCAAAGCCAACATGAGTCAGGTGTAAAATTATCACCTGATTCTGTTTCAAAGAAAATATAGGTAACTGCAAATCCAAATGTAAACACTAGTTCAGTGTGACATTCTCCCCCTACTATGAAAAGCATGACTTCATCAGTCAGTTGTTCTGGTAATCTTAACACGTAAATATTTTTACAAGGTCACGAGAAGAATGTGGTGAATATAAGGAACTTCTTTATTTGAAGAAGCATTGTATATTTTCGAGTTTTAAGAAATGGACTTACTATGACTAAAGAATAAACAAAGTGTGCTAAAGAGACAAAAAACCTGAAATTAGTAAGCGAAAATACAATAAAAAAAAAAACAGAGCCAGTCACGAGTATGAGTAATCGACCGACCCACAAAAGTTAATTCATAAAAATGAAGTTTTTTTCATTCATTCCATGCGTATTAGACACTTTCCAGACTTGTGCAACATTATACATTTTATTTATTTATGTACACACACAACACTTACAAGAGAAAAGAATGAATACAGATAAAAGAGCACAAAGGTGCTGCTTATTTACAAAAGATTTTTTTTCCAGCAGACCTGCGACAGGAGACTGGGATGAAACAGAGGGTGAAAATATAGATGAAGAACCTTATTATACTAGACTTAACTTCTTCTAAACTCATTACAAATTGTGTTTGTTTTGGTTTCAATGACTCAGGGTATACTTTTTTTTATCAACGTACACTGTCTTGTGTTTGGCTGGGCAAAGGTCTCCCCCATTCCTTCCATTCACGAATGCCTCCTTAGGCGCCCACTGCGTAACGACTCTGGCCCATCTGCCCTGATGCATTTTACATTTACGAGTATGATCCGCCCAATCCCACTTCACTTTGGCAGTCTTGTTGCCCACATCGGCGATTTCAGTTTTGGAGCGAATCGTGGTATTACGTATTCGGTCGCTGAGCTTAAAACCTAAAACGCTATGCTCCTATACTATCGCCCTTTGTGAAACCTTGAGTAGCGTTCAATTTCAAAATTTATTGCATGCTCTAAGTAATGCAGATGAGTTAAATATTTATTTTTTGTAATTTATTAAATGAAAGCGCCACTTTTAATAGGAAATACGGCAGTTCAGCAAATGTCACCAAAGGGGCGCTAAAGTGACGTTATTTCAACGCAGTCAATGCGTACGGTGTGAGAAGTGACGTTAAGCTACACTAGAGCAAGTACGCGGGCAAGACAATCTTTTTCAATAACACTGACGCTTAGTGTTAGTGAAAATGAACATCCTTACTTATCCCACACGGGTGAAAACGGTGAAGGAAAATATAGAGAGGATACCGCACATCGTAATCTAGAACCAAAAAATATACAGGTGCGAGGGCGGTGGTAGCCCAGCCACAGAGCTCGCGCACGACACGTAGCGTGTGACATCCCCAACCGCGTTGGGGCCGCTTTGTGGTCTGATTATGGCCCATTCCCTCTCATTAAGAGGAGGCCTGTGTCCCAGCAATGTAATTGTTATAAGATGATTATGCCTAAATTTTCTATGGACGAAAAAGATCGTCGATCTCTAAGTAGAGACGGGTCACGAACGGTTTTGTTGAAAAAAGAAACATCGAAAATTTACCTTGTGCGGTCGTCCGATGAGTGGATTTTCAGCACAGCGTTTGTCAATGACGTCACGGATCAGATGCTTTTGTCCGTTGTAGGTGGTAAGTATCGAGATGCGTTCAGCTGGCCACCCGACGAGCCTCATGAACATGAACACTGCCACCACGTACTCAGCTTCTGCCAGGTTCTGAAAACAATTGAATATGTTTAGAAATATTATTTAAGGTTCAGCCCGTTATTTTACAAGCCTAATTAATTTTCAAAGAGCGACGGTTGGAAATATGTGCAGGACTGACAGAATATCATCCCCACTAAGGCTGTTGTTAACTGGATATTAAAAACTAGTTCTTGCGCTACTATTTAAGAATATTTATTTTCTGCTGTTCTTCATGCATCACTACTTTTCAGGACTTCAAAAGAGCTGTATTTGTGTCTGTGCCGAATAAATGTTTTCTATTCTATTTATTATATCCAAGGAAGCGATACAAAATATGAGTCGTCGACACGAGGAGGAGACGAGTACGTTTTCCTAATCTTTATAGATTAAAATAAAATGAATATATATTTTAATTTATGCTGAAAGATGCCTTGCTGGACAGGAGTTAGAGCTTCCCGAAGGATCTCCGCAACGACTGATCTGCACGGACATACAGCGGATTTTCAAAATGTTCACAAAGATGAAGCCTACCTTCTGATGGGGCTTAAGTAGCTACTCTAGGACTTTTCTGATGGTTAACACATTCTGCTGCGAATTACATCAGTTATGATTCAATCACACAAAAAATCTTCTCAATATTTTGCGGCCAAAATGTGAGGACCTCAATCGCACCACAAATTTTTATTTAATGACACCATATATTAGTTTGATGTTTTCCTTGTCACAGCGTGTCGTGATTTGGTTATGGTGGTCCATTATAAATCACCATGCCCGTACTCAAGTTGTGATTGATTTACCATCGGCTGACAGTCACTGATTGCTTTTGCGTTTTAAACGGGCATATGGTTTATAGCCCTTGTCAAGTCAGCAAGTTTGAATAACTATTTAAAAAAACCATCCTTAAAAGGAAAATTTTGGTCAGTTCAACTTCAATACGCTTTTGGTATTTTTTTATCTCACACCGTGATTGTTCCTAATAAGAATTTTACGTACGAAAACCATACAGCCAGACATTTATGTACATATTTAGTTTGTTTACGTCATTCGTCTGCTCTTGAATTTATAATACATAAGAGCAAAATAAAAGTAAACTCGAATGAAAGAAGTCTCGCTTTAAATACAATCTTACCTAACTAATGAACACAGATAGAACACAGAAGGCAAGTTGTTCAAAGAAAAGTACGAACGTACGCATTAGCGGATCCAGGCGATTGCGGGCTAAGGGGCTCTAGCTCCTCCCAAAAAACCGAGATATTAGGAACAAATCTTGAAAATAATTACGTCGTTGAGTAGAAACTAAAAGTTCTAGAAAAGGGTGCGATTACTGGGATGGCGGCTTCTTATAAATATAAATGGAAAAATAAGAAACTGCGCTGACGCTAAACAGGTTTGTTTATGGGTAGGAAGACAATCATAAGGATGGATTCTTTCGAAATCCGGCAAAAAAAGTTTTTTTTTAACTTAAGTCACACATGACAGGACTATCACTTCCATATTGATATGGAAGTGCCAAAAGATTTATAGACATAACAAGTTGTAAATTATGTTACGTGTTTCGTAACTCGTTATGGTTAGGTCACGCACGAAATTTTATTCACTCCAAGAAACAAATGATGGTTCTTTATTTCTTGGAGTGAAAATTAAAATAGGGACCAGTGCCAACCCGAGGATCATTGAAAAAAGTCATTGGTAAAAGATAGTTATTTGAATCATGGGGGAGCCTTTAGTCAACTACCGTCTCACAGAAGCTCAAATGATCAGTTATCGGCAAGGTTACAATTCGGAACGATGGAGCCGGGTGGAATTGGCTTGGCTCCTTTTAGCGGAAAAAAGACATGCCTGCGCTTTTGCAGCATTGAACATGACCAAATAGCCATCGCTCCTTTCGGAGACAGCCTTCAAGGACAGGTTCAAGCGCTCAACCATAGCCACTCGGAGATACCGGATGTGTGACCCACTAGCTCTTGAGTTGGACACGTATCTTTCAGCAACAGTGCTGACGACTGCATCTAAAAAGGTACCGGGTAACATGAACAATGTTGCTGACCATTGAGGAACCCCAGCCAGCGTTAAAAACAACTAGGCAAAATAAGATAAATAAATTACTGTAACAATGTACCTTTATGAGGGAAATAAACTATAAATTATTAACTGACAGGGCGACCAGCTATCGATAACTAGTCGGATGGACAGATCTCTCACGACGTCAGCGACCCAATCGCATAGCCCAGTAGGTACACCGAAGGAAAGAAGCATATCAAAATGGCATTCCTGCCAGACCCTGTGGAAAGCCTTCGAGTCGCCGAGGGAGACGGGAAGCGCTTCTTCGTGCTTCTTGATGACCTCCAGATGTAAATGGCATATATTTTCACGGCTTAGTGTCAATGCAATCATTTTAATGGTTTACCATTACCATTCACCAACCATTAATTGATTGAAAAAAATTAGAAAAGAGTTTAGTTCAATTTGATTGAAGACCCGGCTTAGGTATAAACAATTTAATTTATAAATATATGGAAGTTAATAAAGGCCTACTACACCAATTGAAAGCAAACATTACTAATTTGCATGGGGCCGGTGTCATCTGACGATTGAATCTTTGCCAATATTTAAATGACTGAATATGAGTAGCACAATGTGCTGACGACAATTAGGTATGTATTATCTAAACACAAACGCATACTGACAACAAAGCTAATTATTTAAATTGCAAAGTAAATTTCTCAGAATGCATTAACTTCAGGCGACTGGTAAGTAATGAATTATGAAATATTGCGCTCGTAAATCTGCAAACAAAGCGAAGGTGTTTGTTTATAAGTTCAGATTCACTAGATGTTATTGGTAAATAGGTATTAACTACAAAAAAAGGAAAAAAAAGGCTAACTTCTGCCTAACCTTTTTCTCAACTATATATTGCTTCCAGTCAAACCGGATGTAGCTGAATACCAGTATTTTACGTGGAGCGGCTGCCTACCAGACCTCCACAACCCATTAACTGGGTAACATGGTACTCCTTGGCAAGACTGGTGTCAGATTTTTCTGGCATCGTCTATCCGTAACGACTGCCAAATATCTACAAATGACAGCCGGGACCAACGGCTTAACGTGCTAACCACACCCATAGTACCCACTAATAAATCCTGACTTTCGCAGGATTTGAGAGTGATGGACTGAACAAAACCGCATTCTTTAGACATACAATGCAGGGCAGCTACACAGTTGCAGTTTAGATGCAGATTTTAAGGTATTGATATAAATGCATCAAAACTGCTGATGTACAGTTCATATGCAGTACGTTAGAGACCCTAAGTACGAAGTCTGTCTTTACCTTACTACTAGGTACATTTTGAAAAAATTTGAAATAGTTCTAAAATTGAACTAGCTAACGTGTCTTAACTATTGGTAAAAGGTAGGTAACCAAGCCTCAGAGCGATGTTTGAAAGTTTAGCCTTGGTTGATAGTACTGAATTCTTAATCGAACAAAGCCTGGCTGGCTACGTGTCGATGAACTCGAAGCATATCAATTGCAAATACCGTTCGTTGACCTGCCTGTACTGTATGTACGGAAAGCAACGGACGAATCTTGACAAAAAAGACGACTACAACTTACCTATGTGTACCTGTAAACGTTTCAATGAGTACGAGACACGTTCAATGACGAGGATTCCGTACTATACAAGATTTAGATTTAGCAATTTCCACAATAAGCGACGATAATCTACGCGTACCTACTTACAAATACATTAGTAGTACTTACTTGCTAAAATGAGTAGCTGTGACAAAGGAGACGGAAGAAATCACACCATATACCTGGGTTTCCTAAAAAAAAATGGGTACAGAACTCCAAAGAGAGACTAGGTCATGTTTTTTGCCTTTTTTGTGTCCCTGGTTTTTTCCCGAATGACGAGCCATAGTCGTCTGGGAACATTCAACCGTAATCGTTTAGACGCCACCGTGGTATTTAAAAAAGAAAAGCACAAATGAATAAATAATTATATCTCGATGCGCAGAACGAGCTCAGCCTAAATGGAACAAAACGGTGGCAACATCTGATGGATTGTAATTCGAGTGTTCAAGAATAGTATTCTATTTTTTTTGTGAACTGTTAATTATTGACATTAAGCATCTTTTGTGTTAATATGTGATTCAGTCGTGCTTGGTATGCGCCCACTAGTGCATCCATATACATCCGTATTATAGTATGTCAGCTGACATTGTATGAGGTCTAGTGTGGTTAGTCTAGCTTCCTGAATGTCTTGGTTTTCATTGAGTTTGATGCCAGTTTATTAGGATGGGGCATAATGTATTCCTGTAGACACTGACTGCTTGCGGGATTTATTCTTTAACCTTGTTCTATTGAGTTAGTAGTTGTACGCTATGGTACTAATATAACCTGTTATTAATAGTTGTACTCTATGGCACTTGACTCAGACCCAGTAATAACAGTGTTCTAATACCTATAGCACTGCGTATCTAAATGCTGATTTGATGAATTAACCCATGATAATGATGGCAGGAGTCAAGAACCCACATTTATCGAGAGCGATTCTAGACATAGTAGTCATTGTCGATAAAACGTGAGTAATATAAGAGTACCTACTATAAAAAATGGATGAGTTATTGCAACATAATTATTCCATTAGGTTTTCCGTCTGATTCATTCATTAATTAATTCCCAAAAAGCCACGAAACAATGGCGAATGTTTCAGTAACTGCCTAAAATCTAATCTGTGATTCGATACACCCCGAGGAAACTCATAATGCTTGCGGTTTTCCGGAGTGGTATCTGGGTTTTTGCGGTTTACACTATCACCGACTTCAAAATCCTGTTCGAAACCGCAGTAGGTGCCAACCACCCCGCTAGTTTCGTGCTCAGAAGCGAGATTGTTGGTAGTAGGTTCCACTCACACTACTGAGATACTTAAATTTCTGCTTATTTACTAGATTTCTGCTTTTAATAATCCCGTCTTAGCCTAGGGGAGTCACGTCTGACATACATTAGGTATATCATTATGAATAGGTACTGTGCACCGTATTCATACTTATTATTGTTTAAGGGCATGCATGACGCCACTGACACCGATACGAGGATAATTATTCGGAACGCAAAAACATATTACAGGCAATATTTAAAAAACTCCGGGGTGACATTTGATTTAATGAAGGCTAATGTCGATATTTATTGCAATATTTTCTCTTTATTCTGTTATTCACTCCCTTAAACAGTTGAGTGAGCCAGCCAGTGCAGGATATTTGCGATTAATTTAAAATTAAAGCTTCATGGCCTTATGTATTTAAATATAATGAGATCACTAATGCGTTGAGCAGAATCTTATGTTTAGATTATGAGCAAATACATTAGTCTTCCACTTCTATGAAGTGTAGGTCTTTTTTTTTAGATGGGAATCATCAAATTATTTCTCTCACTCTGAGCGGGAGGTACGGAGTGTCAGACTCTTACTGACTAAAACCCACTCGTGTCCCTTCAAATGCTGTTTGCGTTCCAGGACCGCGGTAACACTTCCGAACAATTCCGCAACCCTGGCAAGCACTAGCCCTAGTGGGCCCGTCACTTAAGCTGATATCTCTTCGAAAAACACACCGCGCCACCGACCCGAGCCTAGTCCTTATCGGACATCGCCGGGCAGCTCCGACACCCAGGGCGTCTTATTCTGCTGCGTCGGCTGTGTTCATGCGTCCCGTCTCCTCCTTCGCTTGCATTACTGCTTCGCAGAAGTCGGCGACTGCTTCCCATGTCCACTCGCTTCAGATCA
>NDFZ01005425.1:348964-374989 GCA_002192655.3 Mamestra configurata
CGGATATTTAGAGGTCGCCGCCGCCGATCGTGAGTGGAGCACCGGTGCTCCACTCAAGCAGGGCAAACCTCCACCGTACGCTCCACCATGTCCTCCAGGCAATCCCCACAATGGTGACCCGGGCGTGTCCTTCCGCCGAATCCGACACAGCTACCTCCCGAAACAATCGTGACTGGTGAGGACTCTGTGCCGCCTCCCTAGTCACTCCTCGAAGAGGGGACTTATTGCCATGATAGTGGCATGCCTATAGCGCTAGCTGGGTTGCGATAGTCGTTCTCTCCATACCGCCATGAGACCTTGCCGGAGCTCTGTCCGCCCAGCTGCGATTTGCCGCGACAGCAGAGTGTCGCCTCGGCGTAGCGCCACTCGCTCGCGTCACTCGTATATGTGCAATCAGGAAGGTATCTTAGGTGAATTGTATGAAGGTATGTTTTTAGGTTTCCATCGTAAAACAACAAGGAAACCTTATAAAGTAAAGTCCTCCTTGATTTTTTCGTACATCGTCCGGACTTAGCGAAACTCAAATAAAACCGATGTTACTGCATTTGCTACACTGCATGATCAAGCATACTCGATATATACGCTCGATACATCACACATGCGAAGGGGGAGTAGGGGAGTGAGACAACAACAAGAGGGTCTTAAGTAAAAAAGACCACTTCAAACCGTTCGACTCAATAAGCGTTCCAGAGTCATTGCTCTATGAGTGGCCTTGGGTATGCGAAATGGCGAATTGATGTTTACATAAGGTCGCCACATAATGTACCTACGTCATCGCTAATGTACGTCAACTAGGTACTTAATACTAAGCAAATAGAAAATGTCTATGTAGCTCAAATTGATTTGTTTTTGTAGTGTTCTGGATTTAGGTCTACCCCACACTTTTTATTTTTTCTTGTCTCTAATATTCATTGTCATGGGCACGCCACAATTGCGGCGGTAAGGCCCCTCTTTGAGGAGTGGCTGGAGAGGCGCCACGGCGTCCTCACCTTCCGCCTGACGCAGGTAGGTACTTACCGGACACGGCTGTTTCGGGAGGTACCTGTTTCGGATTAAGCGGGAGGACACGCCCGGGTGTCAGCACTGTGAGGATCGCCCGGAGGACACGGTGGAGCATACGGTGGAGGTCTGCCCTGCTTGGGCGGAGCACCGCCGTGTCCTCGTCGAGGCGATCGGCGGCGGCAACCTCTCGCGTCCGGCCCTGGTTGAATCCATGGTCCGGAGCGAGGAGGCTTGGGAAGCGGTCACCTCCTTCTGCGAAGCAGTAATGCTAGCGAAGGAGGAGGCGGACCGCGCGAGGGAAAGGCAAGGCCTTCGTCCCAACCGCCGCAACAGGAGAAGACGCCCCGGGCGTCGGGAGTCGCAGGGCGATCCCCGGCCACCGTAGGCGCGGGCCTGCGGACGGCGAGCGTTGGGTGGCTCGCTGTCCGATCACCACCAGGCCCGGGTCGAAGGCGCGTTGTGTTTCACGCGCGCCTCAAAGAGATGTCAGCATAAAAGACGGGGCCCGCTAGGGCCAGAGCCTGCCAGGGTTGCGGAATTTGTTCGAAAGAGTCACCGCGGCCCTGGAACGCAAAGGGCTTTAGAAGGAACACGGATGGGTTTTAGTCAGTAAGAGTCTGACACGCCCTTCCGCTCCACCCAGAGCGGAAGAAGTCATTTGATGATTTCCCATCCTTAAAAAAATATATTGAATACCTATAAATGCTGCAAAAAAATAGGGCAAAAGTCAACTCGATTTATGGGACCTTACATCTATGAATACATTAATTGCAAACTGAATATTGCCCTCCACCTTCCTCAAAAAAACATGTAGGAAATCAATTCACAAGTGGTTACTGAGCTTAGATTATGCGCACACTGAAGCAATTTTACAAATAGGTACCCCAAATAGAACTTAACATACACACTTTGACTCTTTCGAACAAATTCCGCAACCCTGGTAGTGTGGGGTCTAGGGTCTAAATTTAGTTTGTTATCTGTATTTTTGCCATAACTTTTCTTTTTTATTTATTGCATGTATCCATAATGAATGAGGATGAACACATGTGGCCTGATGTGGGTGATTGTACGAGTTACGTGCGCCCAAGCACGCTCTTTAACAAAACCCGTATTCGGAATCCAGGTCAGTCAGCAAAGTTTTAAAACGACAAAAAAAACTCTTGCGGCAAGTTTACTTGTAGAGCGATTCTGTAAACATGTCGAAGTGAAAACTTAGGTGAAGTGATGATGAAGTGTGCTTTCAATTCATTAAACAAGATGGAATTACAGTTCACCTCACGCTCACTCCACCTAAGTATTTCACGGTGAGACGTTTACAGAATCGACCAGCTGGAGGTCTTGTGTGAAGTGAAGCCATATATGTTTGAGACCTTATAAGTGAACTAACGAGGTATGACAAGCGCGACATGCCTTTTGAAGATATTTCGACTGTGATGCGATGACACAGCATTGTCCAAATTAATGGGTTTAAATTATGAAAAAATATAATCTATGATAAGATCGTTCAACCCAAAAATAGCAGAATGAATTTGCGTCTTTAACAATCTGCGTTACATCGTAGATTTTAAAACTTCGTATTTCTTTGGTGTACACCAAACATAACATTTATTACGTTCATGTACAAAGGCATGCTTAACTCCAAGTTGAGTTTCCTCCCAGAAAAGCTTAAAGTGTTAGAGAGAGAGAGAGAAATCACAATAGAGGTCAGGACTCAGCATACAAGCACATTGGAACTTTTCAATTATAATTGTATACTGCAGTATCACTACTACTTCTATCATGTAATCATGTACTACTAGCATGTTTTTCACTTCATTGTACGCACAGAATTTGAAAAGTAAACAATTACACAGAAAGTGTTGAGTGCGAGCAAACTTCACAGAAAAAGATTGTTCGATAAACTGGTAAAATACCGTTGAAATAAACATTTCCCCAAGAAACGGTCATCGTCTCTCAAC
Organism: Mamestra configurata; assembly: GCA_002192655.3. Lineage (NCBI taxonomy): Eukaryota > Metazoa > Arthropoda > Insecta > Lepidoptera > Noctuidae > Mamestra > Mamestra configurata. The sequence goes on from NDFZ01005425.1 coordinate 351,925, forward strand.
AGCTGATTTACCAAGTTTTTAAATTTGGGATTCCTAGTAAACAAGCCGATAATTACAACAATTAACATGGGCCGGCAATTATTTATAGTGGTCCTACGCCCTGGCATCTTCTTTCCATTGATTAATTTAAGGTCAATTTTAGGTAAAAAAATGGTCACGACGGGTTACGAAAATGGAGAAATGCCATGACGCATTCTGGGCCCTAACTGACGCAACCACATCGCGAACCCTTTAAACAAAGAGTTGTTAACGTTGCGGTGTAGGGTTTTGCTGGCGAGCAAGTCAGTGAGTGAACAAGATGGATGTTCCATTTGTAAACATTCTCTCTCTTTCTTTCACCGGATGCAATCAACGTTCAAGAAAGTCGTTCCCCTTTGAACCCTAGTTAGCAAACTTTAATACAAAGGTAAACTAAAATAACGGGTATCGAGGAAAGTGGTAAAATATGTGTAGGTATTGTAAATAAAAGTATCTGCTATCTCTGTATATATGCTCTGAAAGAAAGAAAGAAAGAATAATATTTATTTAGTACTTACATGAAATACGCACGGTACATAGAAATAAAAAATAAAGTAATAATAAAAAATGTTAATTTCTTTCTTTCTTTCTTTTATTTGCTACAGAGCATATTTCACATGTGCAAGAACATGTGAACCATTTTTAGGCAGGCCATTATAATTTTTCGCATAATATGTATCTGGCTTCTTGATGGACAGATTACTCCATCGAAGTTTTCTCTATGAGTTTCGCTTCATACAGACCTTGTTGTACGTTTTAATAGCTCAAATTGTTTTGTTTTTGTAGTGTCCTGGATTTAGGTATACTGGACACACTTTTTAGTTTTTATTTGTGTCTATAATATTCATTATGTTCAATGTCATGCATACCTGTAATTTGCATGGTTACTGAAATGCCGATTTTAAATGTAGGTACCTAATTTTTATTTGAATTGTAAGTGACAGTGCTGTTGGTGTGCTTATTATAAATAAATATGCTTCAGCAATATGGACTTTTATCCTCTTGTATCTGCACGAATAATTTGAGAATAGCATATAGTTGAAACATTGGAATGGTTAGCAATTTGTCAGCTGGTCTGACTGTATCATGTAACTTAACGTCTCAGTGAGCATCTAGGCTTCCGGCATCGACTACAAGGTGTGCCTGACAGGACGTGAGTGTACCTACTCAGAGTATTAGGTAGTACCCACCTATATTTGCCACTTATGCGGGCTATTTGAATTTAATGCACCATTACACTTGGGAATAACATGCGGGCGAGGTACGCATCTGACCAAGAGAGTAATTAATATAATGCTGATGACACAATGTAAATATGGATGTGTTGTTGACGTATGATATGAACGAATTGAGACGACAGCTGACTGGGGAAGTATGCGTCGGGACTGTAGTTTCATTCTGGAAAGCCCGTTTCATTATCGGACAGCAAGACTTACGGCGAACTGGACCCCACTAACGGACATCCCACTTAAACGCAAAAATTGTAGTTGGGTCTTTATGAGTCTTGTGTGTTTTTTTGATACATATATCCTGGGGGTCCTTACATCTAAAGTGAATGGATTACTGCTAGGCAAGTGAGCTCCATTGTCAACTTCATCATCGCTTACCATCAGGTAAGATAGTGGTTAAAAGCGAGATTAATCAATACTTAAAAAAAAACACCTGGTGAGAATAGAAGAATGCAACATTTAGGGTCGACCTCATGATGGGACAGCTGGAAAAGAGAACAAAATGTATTTACCTGATAGAAGTACGGGCTAGGTTCGGTCTCCCCTGCCCCGTTAAAGTCGTCGACATTGATGAGCTGGAAGTCGTACCGCAGACCAGCGTTGGCGGCTCGGTACTCCGGCAGCCGGGTCACGTGGCCAAGGTCACCCAAGGCTAGGTAGCGCCAGCGGTACAGGTTGCATATGCTGTGGACGAATGAGGAGTTAATAGACTTGGAGCTAAGGACCATTTTATCGGATTATGACAACAGAATACCCAGTGAGTTTTCTGAAGTAGTCCAGATATGTTCCCGGATAGTGGCAGTAAGCTTCCTTCCTAACCCAACCTTGAATACGTGGCTTCCGAGTTCCAGCTTAATGCATTCAACAGTTGCGCAGCATTAAAAAAAAACGACGATGTTGCACATCATTAACGAAATGTGTGTGAAAACCTCTATAGGTGGGTACTCACCTAGCCGTGTAGCATGTAACGTATCTGATACGGTATCAACCTGCAAGTGGGTACGGCTCGTCCACGGTCACCGCGTATCCAGCTACGAGCTCCTAGATCCGCAGTGCTCGTGATAATAACACGCCGACAACATGTCTCAAATGGTGGCTAGCCACTCAATGATGAACACGTTCATTTGAAGCTCGCGCCTACGTGCTTACTACACAAGCGCCACTCGGCAGGTCACTGCGAGCTTAGTGCGCTCCACGCGCGAGCGGCTCGCAGCAGGCTCGTGTCTACGTACTCACTTGATACCGTATCAGATACGTTACATGCTACACGGTTAGGTGAGTACCCACCTTAATATATACAATCACCGATAGAAATATTAAGTACTCCATGCATCACCGGATACCAATTCAATTGTGATCCAAGCTTTTCCAAGACGTGATTGGGTGGGGCAATATTGTCAGATCGATCAGTAGATACCATGCTTGAGTCACCTTGTCGTTATGGTTATGGGATATAAAATATTGCACAGTAACTGTCATAGTTCACTCGGTAATGCCTATTGTAGGTTAGGGGGAAGTTACCACGCATACCTACATATTTATTTAATAAAATCAATATGCTATAGTTAAATAAATAATAAAATGACACATTGTGTTTGAGGTACTTACGTGCGAAGGTCGTTTGATTGACTAAACTAGTGTAAAGCTAGGTCTTCAACGTGGTATCTCCTTATAATATATGGAAACCTTCAACGTTCAGGTGATCAAGGAAAACAATACTCACATTAATAAAAGTATAGAAAATGCTCCATTGTCGATGCCATGGCTTACCCCTCAGGTGAGATAGTGATCATACGCGAGCCTATCAGACATGTCAATTCTTATCAAAACAGTATGTCTTATAAAAACATACTGTAATGTCTGGAGATTTCCTCCTCGTGATTATAATGTAGATTTCATAAATGAGGAAGGTTGTAGGTATTAAAAAAAAGAAAAATACAAAATCTAACAATTTGTATGATAACGCGCGGAAATGCGGTGCAACGAAAAAATAAAGATTTTTATTTTTCCGCGTAAACGGGTGAAAGATAACGTATTGCTGCCGAAAACAAACAAAGTGGATGCATGATATATTTTTTGTTATCTTAAGATAAGAATTAATCTAGAAGTAAAGAGGCTGTACAAACATTTTTTCAACTTACTTAGCAGCCTACGTGAACCGGGCTTTACATAGTTATTTCTTACATCATAATGTCGTATGACAACATAGCCAAACTGTACTAGAATAATTTTAGCATTGATTTCCAAACCAGGTATCAAAAAATGAAAAAAAATTAGCTACATAAAGTCGTCCGCGACGTATGATCCGCGGCTGCGTTAAGTCGTCCGCGACGGATGATCTGCGGCTGCGTAAAGTCGTCCGCAACGGATAATCCGCTGCGTAAAGCCGTCCGCGACAGATGATCCGCGGCTGTACAATTGTACATGCCATACATAATATGCAATGCATACGGAATGGTATAATCTTACGGAGTTTGCCATTTCCAATGACATATGCAAGAAAAACTTCAAAGTAGGTAACTGACCTCGGTCTGGCTCGCCCTTGAGCATCCAGTTCCACATATGGCACTCCTAGGCGGACCATCCTGGTGAACAGACTCTGTTCCATGTTGCAGTACTTCTGGAAGGCCATGTTCTTGACGACGGGCGGCAGCTGGTGGTGGTCGCCAATCATTATCCAGCGCTTGAGGCGTGAGCGGCCATCTTGTGGGTTTTGCAGTAGAAGAGGAATGAAGGTCTCAATCTCCAGGATTTGTGCAGACTCCTCCATCAGTATGTTGTCGTATTTGAAGCCTAAAATGAAGTTAACCTTATTTACTGATACGTTATTCTAACTTCCTCTTAGGCTTAGGTCTACACGGCACCGCCGCCCTGGAACGCAAAGGGCACTTGAAGGAACACGGATGGGTTTTACTCAGTAAGAGTCTGACACTTCCTCCTGCTCTGCCCAGAGCGAAAAAATCATTTCATAATTACCCATCCCAAGAAATCGTTGCACATTTGTTTCGTTGAAAAAGTTTCGAGGCGAGTGACAACAGTGTGCAATGGAGAGAGCAATGCTCGGGATTTCTCTGGTGGATAGAATTTGCAACGAAGTCATTCGCCAGAGAACTAAAGTCACCGACATTGCGCGTAGAATGAGCATGTTGAAGTGGAAGTGGGCCGGCCATGTCTGTAGACGGACAGACGCTCGATGGAGCAGACATGTGTTAGAGTGGAGACCGCGTATGGGCAAACGTAGTGTGGGACGCCCTGCGGCACGATGGATCGATGATTTGAAGAAGGTGGTTGACAGCGGATGGATGCGGACCGCTCAAAACCGGGATGGTTGGCGCTCTTTGGGGGAGGCTAACGTTCAGCAGTGGACGACAATTGGCTGATAGGAGTATAGGCTGATTAGAAAAAAAAACTATTACGGAACCGGGGAATCCCTTTCTTTAATTCTTATCGCTCTAGCGGCTGGCCAAATTTTATTTTTGTAACGGTGATTGCCCGTGTTTCTATATTGTTTCGGAACGTGACCATCACCTACGCGATATCTCGTTTCGGCGGCCTAATTGAATATTCAGCTTTTTATAACTATTATTTATCATTTTGTTAGTCGAGTCTCATAATATTAAATACTAAAGATGTCTTATATTGACGTTTGAAGGCTAAAAGAAGCAACTATAAGATTACCTACATCATGTCTGTATCTGTGACACTCTTTAAACTGATGTATGTTTTTTTTATTATGAACATACGTGACTGGTAGCAGATAGCACAGAGAAAAATGCAAGCAAGCAAAAAAAATAGAAGGTCAGCAAACTGGTTGCTCATTATTTTCTTAAAACTTCGCAAGTACTTAAGTAGAAAGAAAGACATACAATTAGCAAGACCAAGATCCCAGTGATTCATAATTTCATAACATAAAAATGATTAGTATCTGACTGTCGTAGGTGGTCTCAAGTCAGTTAAAACATTCAGAAAAAAGGTATATGAATGGTATTTCTTTGAATCGTGACCGACTGAATTAATAGTGTCTTATTGCCTTGTCAGTATCAATATGATGAGAATACTCGTATCTATTAAGACTGAAATTCTAAGAATTTAAATTACTAATATTCATCAGTGATTTGAAGAATCTCCACTAGTAATGCTACCTACTCGAGTTAATTGCAACCGCATGAATAGTGTAAACCCTTGAAAATGCCGCGTGCTGCCAAACAATAAAGAAAGCCGCGTCGAGAGCAAACGATACCGCCGCCTGCGTACATCCAAGACATCTTGTCAAGTTGTCACATCATTAATATGGTGAGGCTGGTGTATGATGGTTCCGAGGCCTATACGTCTTTTAAACATATCATATCAAACTTGCCTGAAGCTTAAAAACTGTGGAAAAAGAGCTCTTACCCATTTGTACTAGTTCAGATCTCTTGAGCGCTGCGTGCGTACAGGTCATGGCGATGATCTTCGCCTCTTTCACCAGCAAGTACTTCGATCTATCCAAACCTGATCGCAGAAGTTCGAAGGCACGAAACTCTTCTAGTTCCTCGAATATGTGATCGATATATCTGTGGAAGTACACCTGTGTCATCAAAGCTATTGACTATATTGAGTATCAGTGGCGTTGTTAGTATGGGTGTGACCCGATGCGGACATTGTGTTATCAGTATCACATCAAAAATATTACTGTTATTATCATAGTGTAGCGCGCTGCAGCGCAGGCGCAGACAATGATTTCGGGGGGATGGGGGTGACCATTTGTTCCGTAGCCCCCTCTCCCACTTTTCACGCCACTTTAAGTAAACAAATGCGTAACGTAGTAAAATATATTAGGTAACAACAATTTAAACGAGATGACGAAAACCTGAAAAAGTATTTTAAAAAACCTTGAATCATTCGTAGAGAGCGGGTAGATGTTTCCGTTTACGTAATGACGTTGGTGTCGTAAAGGTGTCAACGACCCGTAATAACTCAGTTACTTCTCGACCTTGACTTTTGTTGTCGACCTTGTTTCAGACCTGCATTAACATTTATCTATTTACATAAGGTCGTCAATTATTGCCAAATGATCGCATTTGTGACGTGGGAGAGTAAACTTGACTATTCCAAGTAGAACTTTAGGGAAAATGATAACTCTAATAGAGCTAAAACTCGTGTCTACAAAGATGGCCACGTGTTTTTTAGTGACGATCATTTTAAACACTTCAAAGTCAAAGTCACAGTCTATTTTTACTTACATTTATAATATTATTATTACTCTGTTTCTCTGTGTACATAAATAAATAAGAGTTAATCAAATTGTTTTATTTCCAATGTGAGACATTTATTCAATGTAGTTTTGATTCAATTTGTGATATTTATGTAACAGGATCTCAATAACATCTGTCGCTATTTAAAATGTGGGGGAGCCATGTGTTTTTATTTTAGAGTTCGGTATTCCCAATTGGCAAAGCTAGCATGCCAAGAAAATTTACTGGATCACGAGTTTCATGTAAAAAGCGTTTTCTGGAAAACCCCCGAATCATATTTAGATTTTTTTTTAAAGTGTTTCACGATCGCATTCGTGCGTGTAACGTGGTAGAAGCAATTTTTAAGCAGATAAACAGACGAGATGACTTGCCGTCTCAACCTTCTTCTTTCTTGAAAATCTTTATGCAACTCTTTACCGACCTGGAGCAGTCGGTATTCAAGACGACTGACGAGCGAGGACAGACAGCGGGGAAGAGGAGTGACTGGCGAGTTAGAAAAAAGCTGACTAGATTTTGTACCTTTAGATTATTTTTAATTACCTGTAGCAACTCTGAGCAACCTCCATGTCCTCTTCGTAAGATTTCCCAGGGAATAGTGGCTTGGGCGCATCATCGAAAAACTCATGGAACGGAAACTCTTTGCTTATTACCTCCATGGATTTCGTCTGAAAAATTAAAAATAGAAACCTCAAGCAATTCGGCGCCAGAAGTAGACTGGACAAAACAAAAAAAAAAAACAAGTTGGGATCAATCGAAAAAAAACTGCGCAGGTTATAGAATACCCTATGCTAAACCCTACATATTTTATTTATTTTATTATAAGGCTTCTCAACAATGAGTACACCAAAGCTTTAAAATTTGTACATTGCAAACTTAAGACTAAGTGCCTCATCACTTATTTGTAAGTGATGAGGCACTTAGTCTAATAATTAATAAATTAATTAATTGTAATTCTTTGGAATTACAATTAATTAATTAATTAATTATTTCATCACTTACTTCTGCATCACCGCGTAATTCGAGTGCGAAAATGAAAAATGCGTGCGATTACAAGTTACAACATTATGGCAACTGACGGAGTAGTGACATGTCGTTCACATACAAGGAAACTATCTTACTAATTAACAAGTGAAAGATTTTAGACAACCCCATTATTCTTAGTTGAAGCTTACTGTGTTATTTAATGTGTTGGATTAAGTTAGCAAGGTAGGCAGTCCAGCATTTTGTTTTTAGTAGTGTATAGCCCGATTTCGTAAAATAGTCATGAATGAGGTGTAGGATGGAACGAGCGAGTCCAGAAAACGTATTACAATAACATCTATACACAAACAGAAAGTCCTCCCTGTTAGTTCAACTCACAAACATCAAAATTACACTTAGAAACTTCACACACACCCACTCCAGACGGCATGTTACCTGATCCTGCGCGCACTTGGCGAGGAAGGCCTCCCAGCGTGGCCGCACGTGGTAGACGTGGAAGTGGTGTGCCAGCTCACAGGTAGCGCCAGCATCTTCACCTGCCTCCAGGGTACTCTGCAGACGACCCACGCGCTCCAGCAGTTCCAAGCGCTTAGCCAGCACGTAGTTCACACGACCATATCTGTTCGATGGAAAAGTAATTAGTGCAAAGTGAAGCCTATGAGTTTCTGTGTTCGCGTTGCATGTAAACTAGGCCTTATCCAGATCAGAAAATATTGGCATTCGTTACCAATCGAACCGTACGCAGCTGAGTACCAGTATTGTACGTGGAGTGACTGCCTTTGTAAGCACTGCCCTACCTGGCAATCGGGCCTAATCCACTCAGTGCCGCGCCCCGAGATCGACGGGGTATATTTATTTATTCACAGTCAAAGTCAAAGTCAATTCATTTATTTCAACTAGACCATTAAAAGGCACTTTTGAACGTCAAATAATTGCCCGAAGTGGGATATTCCATCACTTTGGAGTGTGCCTTTAGATGAATCCCTGAATAGCTCTACATTTATGATCTTAAAGACCACTTCGGATCCATTTTAAATCTTAGGAGCCAATCGAGATTTGACCCTCTTGAATAAGCGGAGTTGCTTTAATCAAGATTTAAATAAATTAATATCTATCTATGTATTACTAATGCACTTCAGAACATGCACAAGTTTATGTTATGTTTTCCTTTCATTGAATGTTGGGAAAAGCATCTTGTTAACTCAGCTCAGACGAGGAATTATTCTGCTGGGTCAGGCTAAATCAGTTTCCTATTTTAGGGCCAAAAGCACTCATCACGATGAAGAAGTAAGATATAAGTAAGAATTCATCCACAGCCTGACTTCGCCCACTGTGCGAGCCTTATCCAGGTTCTACCCGAGCCGTCGATTCTGTTGTCTGCCTATCTCCACCGCCGCATAGTGTATAAAGACGTGCGTATTAATTGACTACGATTTTTATCAACACCATATTTGTTTTTTTCACTTCGCTCGCTCGGCTCACGTGTTGTTAGTTACAGTCCTAACCTAATCCATTAGTTTAGAACCCTAGAAATTAGCGATGTTAATTTCGAGTCCATTCTGATTAATAATAATAATAAAGCCCTTTGTTCGAGTACATTAAAAGTACATGAAAAAAGTTTACAATATTAATTTAATTCAGTGTGCCTTTTGGCATAGGCCTCCTCTAGTGATTTCCACTGTTGTCTGTTCTGAGAAGCGCTTCTCAATATTGGTCCTACTGTTAGCTTGGTTTGTTGATCTTCCCATATTTGGTTTTGCCTTCCTCGGCTTTTGCGTCTATACCTTGGGTACCATTCAGTTACGGCTTTGCTTCATTTTTTTTGGTGTCCCGCATCATATGACCTGCCCATTACCATTTTTCTAGACTCGAATCAGTGTATCAGTAAGTTTAGTTTTTAGACGCAAGTCTATATTTCTAACTCTATCTTGCCGTTTATACCCCGTCATTTTTCTTTCCGTTCATTCTCTTTGTGTTACCTATAGCATTTTTTTTCTCTCAATACCTTATTGAGGGCTCACGTTTCGCAGTCGTACGTCAGGCATGGTAGGATACATGAGTTGACGGTCTTCATTTTCAGTGATATGGCTAGGTCTTGATTTCATTATTTCTTTAAGCGACCAATATTTCTTCCATCCAGTAGTAATCCTGAGGTTGATTTCCTTTATCATCTGATCTTTGGTTGATATGAATTGACCGAAATAGATAAAATCTTTCAAATATTCCAGTAGTTCGTTGTTGAAATTGATGTCTGATTTTTGAGAGTTTGTGATTAATTTTGTTTTGGAAGTGTTCATTTTTAGACCAGCTTTCATACTTTCTTTGCTTAGATGTTGTATCATATACTCAAACTCTACACTTTAGTGTCAATTATATTTGTCACCAAAGTAAAAAACTTTAGTGGCAGATGATATTTTTGGTATGTTTTAATTGGAGCCGATATAGCCAAAGTAATAATTTAACTGTTGCAATAATTAATTTATTCAATAACGATTTTTACATCCAGTTTGAGTTTCCATAACTAAATACATGAATAATCATCATCCATGCAATCCATATTTCAACAATTACAAATCGAATTTAAATTAAAGTCACAATAATAATAAGATATATAAAATATTAAAATAAAAAAGATATAAAAATTAATGTCAATTCATAAAATAAAAATAAAATTTCCATTTCAAATCAATAAAGTTTATCAATAGAATAAAGACATTTTTTTAACAAGAACCGTTTAAGCTTATTCTGAAACCCACTTGTATAAAGTAGACTTTTCATGTCTGTTGGCAGTTTATTGAACAATTTTACTGACTTGTGGTAGGCGTTATGCTTTACAACGTTCAGGTGAGGCACTTGCTTCATCTGGAGATCTTTTCTTCATGTATTCTTCCCTTTTTTGCCTTTCATCATTAGTCCCATATTCAAAGAAATATTTTGATAAGTGAGGGGGCCTTCATAAAATACGTGAGATATTTAAGGGGGGGAGGGGGTCGAGTCAAATCTCATCTAATCTTACGTTGGAGAGAGGGGGGGTCTCGGCAAATATCACGCAATTTTGTTTCTGATTGAAACAAAAAAAAAATATACTATTTTGATCCATTTAATCCAGATTGTAAGATTTAATCTTAAGCGTAATCGTAATCCGATTAAAATCATTCACTAATTCGTTCGAAATAAAATAATTTCATTCATACTTCGACGTTATACATCTACTGACTGTCAAACAACACATTTTGAAAAATCTCACGTGAGATTTGGGGATGGGGGAGAGGGTTGAATCAAATCTCACATCTCACCAGGGGGGGAGGGAGGCACAGAAAATTTAAAAAAACACCTCACGTAATCAGTCAGGCAGGTATCGAATTTGAGTTTATATGAGTGGTAAATCGATATTCGCATATATTGACTGGCTAGCTATAAACGATATATGTGAATCAATATTCGCTTACGTAATACTTGACAAATGTCTATAAATAGATAAACAGGTCTTTGAGATCAAAATACGTCGTGCGTAGCCGCAAAAAAGCAGCATGGAGCCCAGACTCAGTTTATTGGTTTTTTTTTATTTCTTGTGTTCTGACCTCGAGAATTCAATGACCGTTGGCCGGCAAACGAAATTTGTTTTGTTTTCAATTTAACGTCTGGTTCTGTGCAGTCAAATTCGTTTTTTACAATTTATAAAGGCACTTTCAGGTGTCTTTTTTTATTTCGCATTAAGGGAGGAAACTGAAAGTTAAATTAGTAAGTAATCCCTTCTAGAGCAAATGGTGAATAGTGATCAGTGATCGGAATAGGCTGAGTATATTTACCTACAGTTTGTAGAACAGAGACAAAAATCGGAGACTTCCTTATAACTAAATATTTTTTTTACCAGTTAGTTTACCTGAACTTTAGTTACGTGAATTTAAACGTCTTATTAATTCTACAAAAAAGAAGAGAGGCTTTACCCTGCAGTGGGAGAGTCAAAGGCTGTTGTTATTAAGGATGTGGGTGTGTATTCCTGAACGACATGCGACGGCTGGCCGTATAAATTGGCTGGTTCACACCGGTTACCTAGTACGTCTTGCCTTGATCAGTTTGCTAAGTTCATTGTCCTCAAGCTTGAATATATAGGTAATTTGTTCTTGCTTTTTTTAATGATTTTATTTAATGGTACATAACTTCAGCTTTTTAAAGTAAGATTCATTTTTATTGGAGTCGGGTATTCCGTTTTGTTGGTTCATGGTCAACCACTCAAACTTGAATGAAAAAACCAGCTGCAATTTATCACTCGAAGCAAACAGATTAAAACAAGAATTTAATCCCTAGGTCCAAAGAATTCGCATAGTAGGGTCAATCAAATTTTGTGAAAAAATAAAACAACATTTGTTGCCAGGTAAAAATACTACTAACCAATAATGTATTGACCATAAAAGTTCTGGGAAAATACAGATTTATGTTATGTTTATCCATTAATATTCAAGCAAACATGGATAAATGATGATTTTTGTATTTCAGATACAACTCGATTTTCCAAGGTATGAAAGTGCAATTCAGTTATGTAGGATGTACATTGTGCAAGAAGAGAGGTACCGAAGCCCAACGGAGCGAAATTTGCTGACGAAAAAGGACAGCGTCATTAACATATCATTGGATGTTCAAGATTTTATTTCTGAGGATGAAAAGTGCTGTGCCAAGCACACAAATGAATTCGCTTTTTAATTGGTATTGCTAAATAAGATACAAATGAATATCAAACAGTTAAAGCCCCAATAGCTCCTTGAGGAATACCTTATCTGCTCTTTATACGATTGAAGCTCAACAAAATAATCTATAAGCCACTTTCCCATACGCGCATCGAGTTTTAATAAATTATATTATTATTGATTGCAGTCGCATAGCAGTACCCATTGAACGATATTTTTTTCATAAACCGTATTAGTCCGTTATTAATGATATGCTAAAAAAAGCCAAGGTTATTCGCGTATCGAACCATGTTGATAAAGTACTTTTAAGTTAATTACTTCCAAATAAGTAAATTGTAGGCGTAATTATTACAAAGCAAGCCATTATGTTCATTATTAAATAAATCGTATTTATGTATTCTTAGGAGGACCTCCTTGGCTGCAGGTCTCTGGTAGACAAGGTAGATCTTTGGAAGCGTCTAGTAAAAGTAAAAGAGTATTCGAAAATATGTTTTGTTTTTATCCTCCTGAGACCCCTGGTATCACCTATGATACCTGGATTCAATATTTTTTTTCTACGCTATCTATCAGTTTTGCTGTGAACTACGTACGTAGTAAGTTGCCTGGCAGGATTGTGTATCGTTGAAATGTGCAATCGGTTCATTCAACGGAGTTTGACATTTGTTTACATCCATTTGCGTGAAATTGTTTTTGCGAGTAACGACATGTCGGCGAACAAAAAAGGTAAATATTGGTTTTAATTACATTTGTATTAATTTTTTAACTGTTTCGAATAGAGAAATGATTAAATTTGAATATGACATTAAGAAAATTGTAAAAGTGTTATGCCAACGTACTTAATTTTATAATTTTTTTTCGATATCACTGATGATACTTTGGGCGCTCAACACATTTTTAAATTATTTTTGCAGGTTTAGAAGATAATGTGATATCAGAGTTTCTAGTGAATCTAGATGTCTCCGATTGCGAAGACTTTGACGAAGACGATGGATGAATATCCTCAGGATCATCAGATCCTCGAAGAAATAATATCTCAAGATCCTGAAAGTGAGTGGGAGGATTCGGATGACGAGCCTTTGTCCAACGTTGTTAGTCGTCATCATCAGAGACGAGCCACTAACCGACCACTGACGTGGAATCGTTCAGAAAACTTCAATAATACCTTTGACGCAGACCCGCCATTGGAAAGTCAGCCCACGGAAAATCCACCCTCAGTTTTAAATTCTTATGAATACTTTTCGAAATATATTCACCCCGGCTTTTTTGATCTAGTATCGACCTGTACGAACACATCCAGTGTAGAACGAACTGGTAAGTCTCTGAATGCGACGCCTGAAGAAATACGATCTTTCATCGGCTGTTCTATGGCAATTAGTGTACTTGGTCTTCCTCGGATTCGAATGTTTTGGGCCGCAGAAACTCGAGTAAAACTTGTAGCAGAGACCATCACTCGTATTAGATACTTCAACATCAGAGCAAACCCGAAAGTTGTGGAAGATCACAAAGTGTCTCCAGCAATGAAAGATGTAGATCGGCTCTGGAAAATTCGCCCTATAGTGTCTGAAATTGAGAGAGTTTGTAGAGAAAATGAAAGACAGAAATGTGTGTCCATAGATGAACAAATAATACCTTTTACCGGGAAATGTAAGATAAAGCAGGTCAGGGAGGCATTGATCTGTTAGATCGGATTATTGGAAAATATCCAATGCGCGGAAGAACAGGTAAATGGACTTGGCTAATTATTTGATCTATGGCCGTTCCATGCAATTTCATTCGCAGTGTTCCAGCCCTAGTTTAGAGCGTTTATCTCTCAACAGCCCACGTAGGAGTCCCAGATTGACATCAAGCCTTCGACCTCCGCTACCAATGGAAGAAGAACAACTACCACCGAATCGGAAAAGATCCTATAGACTTGTGGAACCAATGCCACATACGTCACAAAGGGTAAAAGAAGCAAAGCACTTGCCTGTATGTGCCAAAGACAATCAAAACACTAGATCGAAATGTAGAATGAAGGGTTGCAGTCAGCTAACTTTCGTGAAATGTTCCACCTGTAACATATTCTTATGTTTTAATGTCAATAGAAACTGTTTTTCTGATTTTCACTTGCAATAAATAAGGAATTACGGTATGCTAAATAAAAAGTAAAAAATACGTCTGACTTTAATTAGAACCCAAAGTATCATCTGTGATACCCCCTTTTTTTGCTCTCTGGGGGGGAGGGGATTTTTTTTATATTTTTGCTGAAGTCCTTAGGTTCATACTACTATATATGCCAAAAATCAAGAGGAAACGACAAAATTTTGTACCCTGGGTCTCAGGAGGATATATGGGACTCGTCTTCCAGCGCTCGTTTAAGGCAGATGCCAAATATATTATGAAGTTTAAATCTCAAACGTGGTTTTATTAATTAAAATAATGTTAAGGTGCTACTTAATATTATTTTAATGAATAAAACCACGTAGCGTGAGTCCGCTAGTGTTACAGTATTATCCATAAAAGACTTGGCTGTTTGTGTGCAAGGTGACACAATATAAAGTTGTCTCGAAATACAAGGACTTCTCTCATGAACATCTGATACATTTAAATAAAATTATTTATTTATACAGCATTTATTTATCATAATGTTATATGAAGGCTGATTCGAGGTGACGCAAGAAAAGAATTTCTGGAAGGATATGGGGGAGGCCTTTGCGCAGCAGTGGGACACAATAGGCTTAGAAAAAAAAATTATATGTGCATGCTGTGGTCTCCTATAACTGAAGGAGCACACGTACATGAACCACCTGTATCACTATCACTTATATTGTTCTGTGTATCCTTTGTTGGAGATCCAAATAAATAAATCAAACCTAGAAGGTGTCCTTTTGCTAAAATTTTCGCCGATAAACATAAAAGCTTTGTCAACCGTAGTAACACATCATAGCGTAATTCTAGCAAGTTCCATAAATATATTTTTGCATTGCTATCGCAATTTACGGAAACGCAATAGGTACTGCATTTCCACAATTTGCGATAACGACCTACTTACGCTAGACTGACGCTGACTGATAAGTCATGCTCATGTGTTAAAGATCTTCAAGGTTAAGCAACGCTTGCCGAGGTCGTTCTGCGGATGGGTGACCATCTTAACATACCGGGACTCCACCGTGCCTCGAAAAGCCCGCTAAGCCGTTGGTCCCGGCTATCATTTACTTGAAGATCTTTGGCAGTCGTTACGGATTATCAGAAGCCTGAAAATCTGTCGCGTCTTGCCATTAAAAACCGTGTTCCTCAGTTCATGGGTTGTGGAAGTCAGATAGGCAGTCGCTCCACGTAAGATATTGGTATTCAGCTGAATCCAGTTTGACTAGAAGCAGACCTCAATGTAATTGAGCCCAATTTATTGGAGAATAGGCTAGGCAGACGATGATGACTTTAGCCTAATAAATCATTAGCATGAAAGAAATAAAAGAGTATTTTCTATTCTATTCTTTGAGATGCCAATAGAACATTTGAGAAGTAAAATTTTTCTTTGTTTATTTACGTACCTGGAGAAATCCTTGTCTGTCTGTAGGGCTTCCTCACCATGTCCAAGACGTAGCAAGTGTCGTTCGTCCACATCTAACTCTGCCACTTTTTCGAACAGCTGGTTTAGCGCTTGATTACTGTGGGTCACCACCAGGTTGCGTTGCCATGGGAAGTTGTGGTACAGATTTGATATTATCTGAACGGCTACGTCAGTTTTTCCTATGATAATAAATAATGTATTAGCGGTTTTGGTCTGAATCATTTAAGGTAACTAATGGTCGCCAAGTGGTCGAAATTCGACCATATTCCATATTATGTACCTATGTATGTGTGTGTGTGTGTCAAACGTATGGTAGTGTGTAATTTTTTAATTAATTTAATGTTTTTATGCATTATTATAAAAAATATTAGCTTTCTGCACTCCTTGTCCATGTAAACTTTAACGGTGCCAAATTTCGTACTTCTCCGTCCGCGTAAATTTCGAAAAAAGGGGTACAAACTTTTTGCTACCTGTACAATACACAGAACAGAAAGGAAGGCCTAATCTATATTATGAAATATTTAATTCTGGGAATGCAAAAAAAACAATCAATTTCAAAATTTTAATCTCGACGGCGACGAAGCCCGCGCGTAGCTTCTATTTCTGTCTGCAGTGTCGGGGTCCGATAAGTACTTGCCTAGCCAAGTACTTATCGGAGCCGGAGAATATTATCTGAAAAAATGTAAAATCTGATTTACCTGTTCCAGGTGGTCCTACTACCAGCGTCAGTCCCGGTTGCATCCCGGACCGAATAGCCTCTACTTGAGTAGGAGTAAACGGGATCGTGTTCCTGTAAAAAAAATCCTTATTTAACACTACGTTCACTATAATGTTATGGATTTTACCGTAATAAGTTAAGTATTTCGAAGAATTAATTCTAAGAGTTCTTTCACGAGCTTATCGCATTCTGGGAACTTGGGAAACCGCACACAGAATAAGGGTCCTTTGTGCTGGAAATATGGATTTAGGCCGACTACAGACTGATTGTTTGTTCAACAAACACAGCCGATTTGAATGTGCCGACCCGAACAAGTGTTTTTTTAGAGCATTTGACATACATATACAGGGTTTCAGAAGAGCGTAGTCAAAAGAGGAAGGAGAGTAAAGAGGAGAAAGGTAAAGAAACAATATCAAAACAATTAAATTATTGGCGTTTATTTTAGTTGTCAATTGCATCAGTCTGCTTGAAAAGTGTTTTATTTTTTAATGCTATAGTCGTTTTTTTTAGTCAATATTTTTTTTATATTGTTTCTATACTATATATCAGACATAGAACACCAACCTTAAATACACTTCTCATCAAAAAAATCGAAACACTTTCGTTTTTATTGTTTTTGTCCTAATTTTTTACAAAAGAGAATTATTCCATGAAAAAAAAAACATTATTGTGTAGCTGGCAGTTTGGTCATTACAGTAAGAAGAAAAAAATCAAAATACGAAATTAGAATTTCATTTGTTTATCCTATAAATGAAATTAATCACTGTTTTGAGACAAATGTGTATTTAGGGTTGGAGTACGTTTCTCGTTTAAAAACTAAAATTAGCGCTTGTCTTTAAACTTTTTGTTTCTTATTTCATTTACTGTGACTTTGGGACGTCTGAAAAAACTTTTTTTTCTAAAACATATGGATACTTCGCCCGCAGAAGCCGCCCAAGTGGTGGCATTGCTGGATTCTGGACTTAGTCAGCGTGTTGTGGCTGC
This sequence comes from Mamestra configurata, assembly GCA_002192655.3. Taxonomy (NCBI): domain Eukaryota; kingdom Metazoa; phylum Arthropoda; class Insecta; order Lepidoptera; family Noctuidae; genus Mamestra; species Mamestra configurata. Next base: position 369,324 of record NDFZ01005425.1, read on the forward strand.
AAGATTGCATCTAAGCTTATCATCTGTTCATAGAGTCTACAAACGCTATCGGGAGACTGGTTCGTTCACGCGCCGTTCAGGATCTGGCAGGAATCGGGTCACTTCTGAGCGAGATGATCGATTTATTGTAACAACCTCTTTACGAAATCGACGCCTTAACGCTTTTCAACTGCAGCAGCAGCTTCGCGTTGTACGAAGAGTAGCTGTAAGTGACTCTACAATAAGAAGAAGGTTGAAGGAACGCGGATTGGCACCGCATAAGCCAGCGAATGGGCCGAAATTAACTGCAGACCATCGAAGAGCGCGCCTTAACTTTGCACGCGAGCACCTAACTTGGTCATACCTTCAGTGGAGCAAAGTACTGTTTTCTGATGAGTGTAAAATTATGCTGTATGGTAACGACGGAAGGAACAAGGTCTACAGAAGAGATGGAGAACGCTTTGCACAATGCTGCATTGAAGAAAAGGTCAGCTATGGTGGCGGTTCGTGGACGGTTTGGGGAGGAATCAGCGCCGACGGTAAGACAGAACTTGCCTTTGTATCTGGGCCACGGCTGCCTGCACTAAACTCTCATCGGTACATCGAACAGTGTCTTGAACCTCATGTGATGCCCTATGCACATTTTATTGGCAACGACTTCATATTCATGCACGACAATGCTAGAGCTCACACCGCGGGCGTCGTACGAGATTATCTTACCGAAGTCGGTATCTCCATTATGGTATGGCCAGCAAGAAGCCCGGACATGAATCCCATTGAACATCTATGGGATGAATTAAAGAGACGAATTCGAGCAAGAGATCCAGCCCCAGAAACACTTAGCCAGCTGCAAAATGCAATCCAAGAGGAATGGGATAATATACCACAACATGTGATCGTGACTCTCATCCGATCGATGAAGAACCGTATGGAAGCAGTAATAAGAGCTCGCGGAGGGAATACAAGTTATTAAATAAACGTTTCTTACATTTTTTTTCATTTACGCGTGTTGTTTTACCCATTTCCTTCATATTCCATACAGGGTAAAAATTACTCATTATACAAAATACGAAACCTATGAAGACTTAATTTGAATTTAGAACATTAACATTAGGATTTAAAAACCTCATACTACTCACTATTAAATGACATTTTACATTTATTCCTAAATATACACATTTTTCTGATAATCCTTATCAAATCATAAACTGCGAGGTGTTTCGATTTTTTTGATGAGAAGTGTATGAACACGTACTTCTGAAACACCCTGTCTATGGACTTGTTTGAAACAAAGAAAACCGAAGTCTTTCTGTCTACTTGGCCCGTAATTGAAAACGTTTTTTCAATTGGTGAGATATTTATTTGGTAAGTACAGCAAGCCACTGAAGGCCTCAAGAAATCAAAAACTTCAATACACGAAAACCAACATTTTAATAACTTAATTTTGGGAATCGCGTTCGCGTTTAATAAGCTGAACCTAAATCTGCTTTCCCATTTTTTGGGATCACGTCACATTACTTTTTTATGTAATTAATTTGTATAATTTCTCAAATTACATTAATTCTGTCTTTCATTTTTCATGAATGCACAGCTTAAGCAATTATACAGCTTAGGTCGTATTTGCATTTTACACAAAAATGTATTGCCCTGAGAGAAAGACATTTATCTTCTTCAAAAAATCTTGGATTTCGTATGTACGAAATGCCAAGAACTTGCGATAATTCTCCAGACGTGTATTTCTACATTTGCACGTGAAGAATATACTCTATATATGTCACCGGAAAATAGCAAACTCCGTAAGATTATAAAATAACTTGAGAGATTGTAAACTCTCGATAAATTGAAAACTGAACATTTAGATTACTTTTTTACGCATCAAAATTTGATAGTCAATAATCTCTTGAAGTCATTCCGAGAAATTGTGGACTGACATAAACTGGCGACCAATCAGATCTCTGGTCTACTATTTATCTGTTTTGGTGTTATACTTAAATTGGAAACTTGGCCACTCATTGGTCTTTGTTTTCTCTGAAAACACCAATGGGAGCTGTGTTTCCAGGTTTACTATCACACGAATACAGATAAATTGTAGACTTGTGCTCTGATTGGACGCCATTTTATTATAATCCACAATTTCTCGGAATGTCTTCCGAGAACTACAAACAACAAGAAATGAGATAGTTTGAATAATTTTTGATGTATTGAAACGATTTGTATCAATGTTTTCCGAGTTATTCAATTGATGTATTTAACTGTACGTTATACATAATATTTAAAATAACATTTCTATTCAGAAGTGTCAAATATAAAATAAGCATGTTTAGAAATTGGCAGAAACTGCCAAGATAAATGTTATTTTTTACAAGCCTATGTTGAAGACTCGTCACGTTTAAAGTACCTTCTCTTTCCTACACCACCACAAACCATTGCGATACCTGTTAAATATTTTTGTACATTTTGAATAGATTCAAAAATACTTTTAATGCTTCACACAGTAAACTCAGCTGCGAATGCGGTATACACATGAAAAAGCCATTTTATGCTTTGATGTGTTCTTTTTATAACCTCGTACAGTGTTACCACAGCAGCTTTTCTATTATAAGAATAATTTAACCGGTTTCGGATACACGTGCCTGACTAAGAACGTTGCTATTATTAGTTATTTACAAATGCTCCCATTTTGCCAAACAAAAGTTCCGTTGGCGAACATACAGACTACAACAGTGAATGAGCGTTGGGTAGGAAAGTCCAATATGACTCTATAGTGCAACATTTAATGTGCACCCACTAGGTAAACCAAATCAGATCAGACTGTTTAAACTGGCTTAGCCAAGCTGGCATAGCCCGTTTTTTAAAAAGAGGTTTATGGTGGTATGATGAGATAATTTCTAAAGGTGTAAAAGTTGTTAATGACCACTAAAATATTCAATATCCCCTCCAAAGTGCCCAATTTGTATGTTTCTGCTTAGAGTTTACTTAATATGTTTATTGAAAAGAAAATAGTTGTATTGAACTGATTTGTTTTCACAATTTACAAAGTACATTTTATGCAACTATTTTTAACAGCAAACTTTGCAATATCACATATTAAACGAGGTATGATAGGTGAAAATAATTAATGTATAAAAAACGAACAAAACCGGTCTTAGAATTGAACCCTGTGGAACGCCCGTAACAAGACAGAAATTACGGACTTGTTAACTCTTGCATCATTTTCTTTATTTGTTAATAAGTAACACAAAAAGATCAGATACATTATTTCTTTTTTGGCTTAAAAGGAAATACCACTTAAAAAACAGCCAGTTAGCTACGTTTTTTAGTGGTATTTCCTTTTATGTCATTGACTCAGTCGAAAGCTTTAGAAGAGTCACAGATTAAACAGAGCACACAGTTAAAATATTTTAATAGGCATACTTGGTTGGTGACGTTAGTGATAACCGATAATTAATAATGCAAGAACATTCAATTAATTTACGTGTTTACAAAAATGTATGAGATTTCAATTTTCACGGTAATGTGAACTTAAAGAACTCTTACTTGATAATAAAACAAGATAACGAGCTATGTGTATAAAAACTTTGGGTTCATTTTAAAAACACAGATTAACATTAAAATCTATCATTATATTTTAGATCAATGATTTGGTTAGGTACTTACTTTTTGGGTTCGTTAGATAAATAGGGTCCTCTTTTAGGCTGGACGTGGGGTTCAACGAATATCACCTTACGAGCCTCGTCTTCTTCCATGGCCTCTTCACCATGCTTCTGCTTCCGGAGCACATTCTCGAACGTTACCCTGTCATAAAAATCATTTATATCATACATACGAAGGACCTTGAGAGTCAGAATTACAGTCGCGGAGATTTATAATTATATATTATTAGCAGTTGTCTGCCTGTTAGGTATGATGTACATAATACCCAACAGGCAGACTACTGCTGATATAGTAGACAATCTAAAAGTAGGTAACCTGAAAAGTTTTGACTTTAATATATCATATTTGGGTGCGTTAGTGGATGTCTTGATAGAGACAAAATACTGTTTGGCACGCGTAATGTCCTTATAATAAATGTTTATACAAAGTTAATATTCATCAATCCAAGTTAAATTGAGCATAGATCTTACATACCATAAATGGACATACGCCAGAATAATAAGAAAAGTTAAAATAGGTACTGACTCATACATGAATCATTAATTACTATCAATTTACACAGTTATACTTATTAATAACTTAGTTGACTGGCCAGGCTAGGCTATCGGCGAGGGCCCAAGATGACGGTGCCGCTGCGTCATTCTACATACAAATCACTATAACATGCCACAGGACACGTTGGGGCGTAGTGCGTCGCCGAACACGAGCGCGCCGGACTTGCGTCTTAAGAAACGAGACGAGAAGAGCAACGTGCGACACCGCAGTATTCAATTCAATTCATTTATTTCAATCCATTTTAGATCATAACATTCACATTAAATTCGAATTAATTACTTAATAAAATTTAAAATACAATATTGGAAACAAGTCATTAAATTAAATTAAAATCACATTTATATATAAATTAAAATTCACAAGATTAAAGATCACACAAACACAAAAATAATATACATAATTAGATAAAAGCCTGAGTCATTTGTCTGTTTGTCATTAAATTAATCATATAACAATGATTAATGTAATGACAATCAAACCTGGGGTGCGATTGTGTAAGGCAATCGTATTCATTTGATATTTCAAAACGTAGGGTACAATCTGTCAAACGGCTAATTCTAATTGTCTAAAAAAAAAATCTTGACTGGCTTACGGCTCACACCCTAACACTAAACACAAGCAAAACTAAATTTGTTACATTTTCTATTAGCTCAACGTCCCAGCCAAAGAATTGTATAACGCTCAAAGCTCACACATGTCGCACACAAATTAGGCAAAATTGTAACTGCTCTGAAATAAAGTTGGTAAATAATATTAGATACTTGGGCATAATTTTAGACAGTACTCTAAACTTTAAACCCCATGTGGAAGCATTAACGAGCAGAGTGCGTAAGTTGATATACATTTTTAAAACACTTAGACTTGTAGCTAACCAATTTATTATCCGCACTGTCTACTACGCACTTTGTCAGTCAGTTATATCTTACGGAATTTCTTGCTGGGGTGGGGCCTCCAAAACCACATTGCTTCCTTTAGAGATTGCACACAGAGCAATATTAAAGGTTGCAACTTTTCGACCAATATTATTTTCCACCACTCAGTTATATAAGGATTGCAATGTTTTGAACGTACGACAGCTGTTTATGTACCAAGCGATCTTGCTTCAACATCATTTAACTCCCTTTGTTACACTTAACAAGCGTCGTAAAGATTTAATTTGTACCCTTCCACAGACCCGTTACTCTTTTACAAAACATTTTTTCTTTTACCTTGGTCCCTTCTTGTACAACAAAATTAATGCAAATATTCCAATTTACTCTTTACCTGACCATGAATGTAAGTCAGCAGTCCGCTCTTTTCTATTAGAAAAAACGTACGAGGAAACAGAATCTTTTCTTCCGTGACACACGCACGCACACTCGCGCACACACACACACACAGACACACACCTATTTTACACACACTCGACCCATTTATTAGACACACACATACACATCCATATACACACACATACACACTACACACACACACACACACAC